>JAQQAE010014483.1:0-12373 GCA_029823295.1 Pseudamia nigra
AGCATGAGACATAATTTTCACACATGGATTGGCCTCCACAGAGTCCAGACCTTAACCCCATTGAGAATCTTTAGGATATGCTGGAGAAGACTTTGTGCAGTGGTCCGACTCTCCCATCATTAATACAAGATCTAGCTGAAAAATTCATGCAACTCTGGATGGAAATAAATGTTGTGAGATTGAACAAGCTTATCAAAACGATGCCACAGCGAATGTATGTTGTGATCAAAGCTAAAGGCGGTCCAGTGAAATATTAGAGTGTATAACTTTTTTTGGCAAGCCAGTGTATTTCTACAACTAAGAAATGATGAGCAATTGCAATTTCATTACCTGATGTTTATGAATCAGTCTCTGTCAAATGCAAGACAATTAAAGCAAAAACCAAAAACTACTAAACAAGGTGTAATTTGTTGCTTTGACATTTTATTCTCTGCAGCATACAGTAGGTTGTGTTAGCGACCCTGTAAAACTGAGACACGAGTGCTGAATGAGTGATGACCTCCACCACTTTCTCAGGTCTTTGTTCCTTCCTCTTTTTAACTTTTAACAGCTCTTTCTTTTTCTCACTCTTTGTGATTGGGTCTATGCTTCGGAAGAAAAGAAGTTATGGCTCATTTACAATTCTGTGTCCGATCTCACTCATCAATTTACTTTCCAGTCCTTGAAGGTAAATCTGTCACTGGCTGGTGATGTGCACTGAGACATTTCCGTTCAAGGACGGATAGAAAGACAGGCAGATAAGCAGACAAACAACAAGAAAGGAGATGGATAAGTAGGTACTATGGGCAGGCGGACGGACGGACAGACAGGTAGGTAGGTAGGTAGGTAGGTAGATAGATAGATTCAACCTAACAATCTGTTGTTTTTTCCAGCTGGACTGACTTTTATGACTGTGTCGGTGGACATAACACCTGCCTTATTGCTCTCCAGATGCTCTGCTCCAACATCAGGTCATTCAGAGTCACAGTGGGATTGGTTATTCGGCCACTGATTGTGTCCTGTCCTTCAAATCCAGGCATCATTACTGCAGCTCTGTGCCTGTGTTGTCAATTTACTCTAACAAGACTCCCACAGACCACTATAAAAGTGATGGTTGTCTCCTAATATCAGGAAACACCTGCTGTCTGTAAAAGCATCTGGATTTGGTTTAATACGGCTGCACAGTTTGAATCATCTTTGGGACGCTGGTCAGAGGAGGTGGCAGAAACACATTAGTCATTAAATTAATGACTATCAAGCAGATTTGATAAATGAAACAACTTTTTAACAATATACTCACAGTACCGGTACTTGTTACAGCCTTGAAGAAAAGTTTATCTACAACTGAAGTTAGTTTTTTAAAGAATAGGTCAAAGGTGATACCTGTCTGAATTCTCTGTTCTAAATGCTATTTGTGGCCACAGTTGATTATTATCCACTGGAAAAGGCAGATATTGGTTTCACAAACTGTATCTGCATCATCTGTGTCTGCATCTGCATACTGTACCGACGGTGCCCAGTTGAAAATGGAAGGACCAGTTTAATTGAAACTTGTCATGTTTATTTATCACTTAAAGATCGACATCCTGTCAATTTTGAGATATGTAACACTACTGGTTTTCAACAGGGGGTGCTACTCTTTGCTTCATGAAAAGATGCAAAGACTCAAAAGTGTCTGAACCTATGTATTGGAAACTTGCAACAGTTATTGAATCAATTTTGGTCATAGGTGACGCTACTAATTCTGGAATGGGGCGCCACTTCTTATATGAAAACAACTTACAAGTGTGTGAAAGTGGCCAAATCAATTTACCTGAAACTTGCAGTGTTGCCATGTTGTTTATTGACTTTTATTACGTAAAGGTGCAGTCTACAATGTTGGGAATGTAGCTTAGTCGATGGTTTGACATGTTTCACCATAAACATTTAGACAGGACTCAACATCATAGTCTGCGCATTTAAAGGTCTGCATACTGCCAACTTCTGAAATGACTGACATTTGTTTTGATATGAGGCACTACTGCTTGTAACAAAAAAATACAATATTCTGAAAATGACTGCCTCAGTTTACATGTAATTTCCCATGATTGTTTCCCACTTAAAAATGTCCATCCTGTAAAGATAAGAGGTGCCTTTTCAATTAGGGGGGCTATCACTTATAAAGAAAAAAACATTTCAAAAGTGGCTTTACCACTTGAATATCTCCATCTTGTCAACTTTTGGGTTATGTGGCACTGCTTCTTGTTTCAAGAAAAGAAGCAATAACTCCAAAGCATCTGAAATGATTACTTGACACTTGCCAAATTTATTGACTCCAAATTGTGCCGTGGCCACATTTTTGGTGGATATCTTGTGAAGTTGAACAACCCTTACTCTTTATTGCCTAATCTTGCCAGACAATCAGCAGAAAGACTAGAGACTAAGTGTGTATGGTGTAGAAAATGTGCAATATCCTGCAGAAGTTTTCTTTAAAAGTGCATTATTTTTATGCATCAATATTTTTGCACAGATTAAATAAACAAGAAAGAAATTATTTAGACGTGATCAATGGGGCTATTTCTGTCCAATGGCAGATTAAACTGATTTTATTCAATTTTTATGCAATCCTACTGACTGTTCTGTTCTATACAAGAATGCAAATCTGCAAATTTCTTAAAAAGGAAAACTGTTGATGTTTGACAAAATAAAGATATCAACCAAAGTGTTTCAAAGTGTACACATTTTCCTCTGTTACTTAAGTGTAACAAAGGAAAATGACCATCAAGACAAGCTGATCAAACAGTTGCAGATTCTGTGACGTTTTCAGTTTGAAACTCCGGGGTTTTACTTTATATAACTGACGGAAGGCAAAGCAGGGAAAGTCAAGCTCTGACGGACGCAGCCGTTCAGCCGCAGGCAGTCAATCAACTCCAGCTGATTCTGAACGCAGCCCACCATGTGTTTTGCTCTATCCAAGGGCGAAGAAGGGAAAGTCAGCTATTTCTTGCTGTCTAAGTGTGGGCACTAACAAGTTAATCACAGGGATGCACAGTCTCTTTCCTTAGGGCTCAGTGCCTTGTCAGTCTCCACACAGTGTTGTTTCTGTAGTGAGCGCCAGGCTGGACCAACAGCTTGGCTGAAGCTGGATAATGAGGCCTGTTCTTCTGCAGCCAAGAGGCCAGTGAGCCAAACACACACATAAACAAAAATAAAAATTACTGCAATAAAAGGTAATTAACTTTTACGAGTGAACGGCTGAGTTCAACTTCCAGCTCTGTGCCCCTGCACTATAATGTGACCTTTGCATCCAAGCAAACAGGAAAATATCCTTAGCATAGTATTAAAGTTATCAGAAGTGCACACAATGGTTTGGTTAGTGAAAAAAAGAAATATACAAAATTCTTCTTTAGTTTTCTTAAAGGAAACCGAGTACATACCCTTTGAACGAGGAAACAACTGTGACTGAGAAGACTGAAGACGTACTGATTTGATCTTTTGCATCTATGGGTTCACCAGTTAAATTTCTTTAAAAATGACATAAAGATCTATATTTAATTTTCACACATCTCTAAAGTGTATATTTTAAATTTAATCTCAAGATCGTTGATTCTACTATGTCAATATACGCCTGTTTTTTCAGCCTGGTATGGTAGGCTGTGTGTGTTGCTTTCAATTCATATCAGCTGCCATTGCACCATATGGTTGTCCAGTCTGTGCCATGGATTCCATCATGCAGACTCCCTGGCACATTATCTCAGGATGTCTGAATGGTGGGTCTTCTTAGTTGGTGAGTCCCGAAGGACTGATGGACTCAATAACTATACGTAGTTGTGACATCAAAATATACAGAAATTCCAAATGGCTTTTTTTCAGGTCCAGGGGCCTGATTTGTAAAGCTTGCTTATGCACAAAATGAGGCTGCAACGTTGCATATGCTGATTGTTATGCAAATGATGGGATCTATAAAAAAAAAAATCTTGGCATGAAAAGCTGCTTAGTGCCACGCAAACCGACTCCATCTGTACGACTTACACACATTCAGGTGCATCGACCTAATGGTGACACTTGTGGTGAAGTTGGAAGCTGAGGGCAAATTACACTTAAGGAGAATATATATACAGTATATACATTTTGACAATATTGTCATTGTATGGAATCTTAACACTACATGTCTTCCAACTTGGGAAAAGTTAGACAGATATTCACGTATCGGTCCCTACAGACTTGACTTTCCATCAGTCTCATAGGGCTCAGTATGATTCATACAGCTTGAAGGATGTCTGATTTCAGTGAAACTCTGACAGACGTATTATTTATCTCTTAACAACATGCCAGTTATGAGCTACTGATAGTAGTAGGTTGAACGTGTGAGTATCCATCTACCTTTGATGTTGTTTTTGGTTTTTCGCCGTGCACTATGTTTTAATGTGGATCCTATGCATGGTTTCATAAATGAGGCCCAAAGTATCTAATAAAGGCTTTGAGTAAGACTTTGATACTTTGAGAGACCGTTATTTTACTTTATTTAATGAGAATAGACCTGAGACTTTATAATACAGTATGTCTCCTTTAACTTGAAGCAGAAATGTCTGACGGGCAGCAGAGAAACCATGAAAAACATGGTTTGAGTGATTCCTAATATCCATAACTGTCCAGGCTGCAACAACATGATCGACCAGAGACTCAATAGAGGGCGGGTCATCATGTTACTACGGCTACTACAGCTCTCTTATGATAACTGAGAGGGATTGATTCAACTATTTATCACAAACCTGACATCTATGCCAATGCTCCATAGCGATCTCCAACTAAAACAGAGATGATTAAAAAATATCAGCTGTCCTTATCTGACTGGAGCTGCATCAGATAATCCTGTTCAAGTTTTAAGAGTTCACCACCTGAGCACGAAATGAGTGGAATAAGTAACACAATCTGACCAGCAAAGGTGGATAGTGCTCAAGTACATTTACTCCTTTACATGTACTCAAGTAGTTTTTCCCATAAACTAAGCAAGAATGAGCAAAAATGTACAAAAATGATGACAAAAAGTAACAAAATGATCACAAAAAGCCACAAAATGTACAAAAATAGTTGCAAAAAGGAACAAAATTAACCAAATGAGCAAAGTATTCACAAAATCTTCGTGAAAGTGAATAATCCTCCACAAAGCAGTCACAAAATAAGCAACAAATATAGTAAATTAGTAAAAATGAACAAACCAAGCAACAACAAGTTAAAAAATGAGCAAAAAAGACCTGGAAATAAACGAAATTGACCGAAATGCCTGTTTGAAGGCAATATATTACTGTATATTTTACTCACTACTTGAGTATTTTTTTCATCAGATATCTTTTTACTATTACTCGTGTATTTGTTTAGGAGTACTTCGCATTAGCATTATAAACAATACTTTTATTTGAGTAAAGTTTCTGTGTACTACGCCCACCAGTGACTGAAATAAAAATACCCAATGCTGTGTAGTGTCGACCTCTGGCATACATAGTGTACATGCACGTAATGCATCTTATTGCCAGGATGCTCACACAAATCATTCATCCCACTCACCCTGAACACCACCTGTTCCAGCTGTGTTTTAAATCACTATGCACCAAGATAAATCATTTTTCCCTGAAGCACTATATTTTGTGAAGCCTGGTTGTGATGGGTGCTACTTACTAATGTGCCCATGCTGCTCTATACTGTGCTGGTGACTCCATCTGTTTAGTTCATTAGAGTAAAGGTATTAATTTAGCCACATGAGCCCTGCATGTGGTTTCTTTTATCATGTGTTTATGTTATGATTTGTTTTAGGTTTGGTTAAATAGTAAAAATCCAGCCCACAGCAAAGTTCTTGTACAATTCAATGCACTGATTCCCGGAGGGTAATCCAAGAGCAAATAAGGGGACAGATGTGTAGTTCAAAAGGTGAAAAGCAGCAATCTGGCACTTTCTGATTTTTTTGCAAAGGCCGCCATCTACTGGAAACCACAAGAAATACTGCACATCCGCTGTGTGCCAGGTGGAAACATGAACAGGACACTAGCAGAGGTGGGTGGTACTCAAGTACATTTACTCCTTTAAATGTAGTTGGGTAGTTGTTTCAGAAAATCTACTGTTACCTCGGTGAGTCATTTTGACAGAGACTTTTTCTTCCAAATGACAGACCAGTCAGAATATACATTGCAACTTTGTCAACCCAAAGCAGTAAAAATCAACAAAAGCAACACAAATGAGCTAATGGAATAGTCAGGTAAAGCTACACAATGAATAAACTAAAAAAATAATCAACTATGTTAACAAGAAATGAACAAAAACAACAAAAGGAGCAAAATAACTTGAGGCCACAAACAAAAATGAAAAAATTAATTTAAAAAATGTACACACAAAAGGCCCAAAGGAACAAAAGAAACAACAGCCACACTTGACAAAATGATGACATAAGTTAACAAAAATGATAAAATGACCAAAATCAAACTAAAACAAAAAAGCAGCCAAATCAGTAAAAATGAATAATTAGGTATATGAACAAACATGAGTGATATGAAGAATTTTTTTTTTAATGAACAAATTAAGCAACTTCGTAAATTAAACAAAATGGAAGAAAATAAGACATTGAGCCAAAATAAACAACACATGTTGACAATGTCTTTTTTTTTTCTTGGTGTGTGATAGTATTTGACATTTTCACACTGCTTCTGGAAATAAATGTGTACTGTTATCTGTACAATAAATAACCTGCTGAAATGCAGTGTATTGCTCTACAGTATCTATAGTACTTTTACTTGAGTCATTAGATCTATAAAGTATCAACAGTTTTACTTTTTGTTTCTGTGTCCAAACCACTGGACAGGTTTAACTTCAACTGCAAAGGAAGCTTCAGCATAATTACTTTTAAAAGTGACAGTTTCACATTTGCTATTACTCCAATTCAGGAATAAAAAGGAATGAGCAGGTATGTCATAAAATTCTTTATTCATAAACTTGATGCAAGTTTACAAATTACTTTACATGGTCAAAATCACCCTTGCAATGAGAAAAATGAAACCAACCAAAGCATGCTAACAGTGCATAACTTTATAGCCCGGCCACCGCAGTTAACGAAGCAAGGTATAGAACCCAGATTCAGGCCAGCTCAGACCAATATGCTGCTTGCCAAAGCAGAGACCGTTTGGTTAGTCAGACACATAGGTGTAAAGGAAGCTGTTATTAAAGACATAACAGACTTGTGTACACCCTTATCTCAGAGATATCAAAAATGTAGGTTTTCTGTTCTGATGGCACTATCTGAACTATCTTTGTTGAGGGATCCTGGCATCTTAAAGGTAATAACGCAGGTGGGGGTTTGTCTTTAAGTCCATGTCTTCTATCATATATGATGCTTCTGTGCCATCATTTTGGAAACCACAAAGCAAGTACACAATGAAAAAAAGAAAAACTGATACAGCTATCTTTTATCCACCTGTTGCCTTCAGTAGCTTGAGGAAAACAACCCATTGAGATACTGACATGCAAAATACAGCAATTTCAAAGAGACAGGGCGGACACATTCTGAAACCCCCATAAAGCGCACGATAATCTGAGGGTGGAAGCAAACCCCTGCTCTACATATCTGATCAATTCAAAACTTGCTTAGCAACTGTTAATCAACCTCAAACAGCATCCAAAAAATCTAAACTGTAAGCAATTTGAGAGCAAAACACACTGCAATGCCTATTTGTAAGGCAGATTTAACTTCTTAAATGTCCCCAAAAGACTGACATGTTCAATTTACATTTTATGATGATTTCTGAAGCACTCCTTTGCAAAATCAAGTGTCCAGTATGTATTCCTGAGTTTGCTTCTCCAGAGAATGCAGGGGTGGGCTCGACAGAATGAAGCAAATAGTATGTTACCAATGGCACCACAACAGTTAACAATCATGCCGATGATCTAAAATTATGTGACATTTTTCTTGTGGTGGAAAGAAGGGTGACTGTTGTCATATCCTGCAGGTCTTAGCAAATATGAGACGTGCAGAACATGAAAAAGCTGTATATTCAAAAACAAACAAAAAAATCTCTGTTAGATAATGGTGCTGTGACTGAGGATAGTATAAGTGAAGGACCTCTATTTTAACTCAAATACGTGGAATGACTGTATGAATGGTCATAACTAAGCTTTCTACGCTGGTTTTCAGGACAACATACTTATAACAATGCAAATAACCACACAACAGAACACCCACAACAAACATGTAACTGCATTAATTGGAATGCTCCACACAGTTTTCTGCATATTATTCACATTACATCAAAGACTCAGCATGCTGAGGGGTACAACAGTGCTGAGAGTGGTTATGAATAGTAACCAGAGGTGTTCATGGCAAGCGCTGGGTCGTTCCTGTCACAAATATTCAAACCTGAACAAATAGTCTGAAATTGAAGCATACTCCAGTTTTATCTTCCCAGGTATGGAGCCAGAGTATTTATGGTCGAGACTATTATTGTCAATGTGAGTCTGGCTGTTTTTTTATACAGGCAAGGTCGTGTGAAATGTCAAAAAAATAAATGTCACTTTACTGTAAGGGGGATCAAAGCGGTTAGGATTGTGAATCGGCTACTAGGATTATGAAGGTGACTACATTTCATACTAATTTTTCCAATGACTGGCATTGCCGCGTAAGCCTTACTGAGGTTCATCTGGTTTGAGTGATTAGGTAAGACTAACCAAACATCTGGAATGCCAGAAACAGCTGAGGCTAAGCCGTTACTGTCATGACCATCATAGTTGACAGGTGCCATCGAATAAGGAGACTGGTGCTGTCATTGTTGCCAATAACGTAAGGATTACAAACCGATATACATTTTAAAACAAAAACAACTGTGTAGTAGTCATTAAGCGTACTTAAGAACATGGTGTACTTCTGTTTCCTTCTGCAAGAATAGTCATGATGTAACATTTTCTTATTCTAAATGGGCTTTGAGAAATTGCAGTGCCTCTGTTGTTAATAATCAAGGGTATATAGTAACACAGTCTCTGCCCTGCCAAAGACCCACACAAGGTTACATTATAAACAATTAAATTCTTTGCAGAAATACAAATTTACATGTTTACATCTGAAGTTAAAATCAACTACATTACAGTGTGATCCAATCCCAGCAAGCCCCTGCCTTGCTTTATCACGTTTGGGTTGCAAGCCTCGCCAGCTACAGGGAGCGGTCTGTTTGCTGGTTTGCGGTGATGACGGTGGGCTCTTCCTTCGGAGCTCAGCAGGATGCCTTTTCCTCATTTCGGGCTGTCCCACAGAGGCTGCAAAAGTCTGTTCATCTTTCTCCCCAAGCTCAGGGCTTCAAGCTTTGAGGGATAAAAGGTTTGAAAGCAAGCTAGCCTCAAAAGCATTATTATTCTGGAAAAGGGATCTTGGCATTAGAAAGATAATACATGAGCACATTATTACAGAGGCTGTCCATGAAGAGAAAGGCGGTGCTTCTTCGTCAGCATTTAAATGTCCATTCCACCGCCAATCACAACAGGGAATGTCACATGCCATTCTCAGACCCAGTCTGTGGCCAGAGACTGAACCTGCTGGAAGGTAAAGCCATGCCGCACCCTTCAACTAACAGCCAGTAGGTAACCTTGGCATGCTCAACGCCAAAACCAAAGGGCGAGTTTGCATGATATTTAGTCCACTGTTTTCCTGGAGGATGGGATGAATGTCACAATGGAAAAATTAGACTGAGTCAGACAGATGTACAGAGAGATAAATATCTGGAGAGACGCCACCCTGAAAAGGAGCTGATGAGCCTGGATGTAAAATTCAGGTGGGTCAGTGTGTTTCGGGTGGTCACAGAATGAGGAAGGTTTGGTTTGGAGTTCAAACTCTCATGTAAAGAACAAAATGGGTTTCACAATTAAAAAAAAAAAAAATGAAGTATTGGTCGCGAGGAAATGAAAAAGAATCTAAGACATATGGTCCCACTGCAGGAAAGGCAATAGTCTGTATTAGCCATCCTCCTTAGGGGGTGTGTACCAGCCTGCGGAAGAAACACAATAAAACAATACATCAGACAAGGGAAGCAGTCCACAGTCAGCATATGTTTGGTCCTGGTTCAAAAATTTTAATCTGTACTATTTGATGCATTTCCACCAATAATAAGCATATTCAGAACCTGAAAATAAGACAGCATGATGCTGCAGCTCAACCAGTTTCTACAGAAGGTCAGTGATAACATAGATTCTTATTTTTAAAAAAAAAAAAAAAAAAAAATGCTTTCATGGCTCAAGATTCAGTTCCATTGTCCCAGGACTTGGCACTCCTCAGTCAAGGGAAAATAATCAAAGACAAAAGTTAAATGGGCTTTTCTGAACTGACAGGTTTAACATGTCACTTGACAAATTAAACTCAGCGATTTGATATCAAAGTCACAACCTTTGTCAGAAATTAGCTTTTCATCATTTGCCACCAAAACAGTCACTGCATATACGTAGATTGGTGCCTCACATAACCCAGACACTGAAGATGCATACTGGACAAATGTACTGTCAATGACTATCTGCAAATGACATGACATTCACCAACAGTCATGGTCAAAGTTTATCTGTTGCATTTTACAACAGTGGTATTTCATAAATGCTGAACTGAAACTGTGCTCACTCAAACACAATGTGATGAACAGCTGAAAAGGCTTCTAAACTGACCTGTTCTCTTAAGTGAATGTATGATTCCCTGATAAATTTATGGAATAAACCGCTGTTGGCCAAATCAATGTTTTAAACACTGGTGCACAGGTGTCAATTACAAAATTCTGGGCCAGAGATTTTCAATAACTCAAATCTATTTCAACTCAAATCCCCCTGAGGGGAGCAGCCAAAAGGAGAAGAAGTTGGGTTCAGTAAACAGCAATAGCACTGCTGTATATGTCATATTATATCTACTTGTCACGAAACACAAATGCTTCCTGAGCCGTTTTGTGAAATATAACAAATTTGAACATTAGTTTCTGGTCCAGGGACTTGTACTAAATGAAGGAATAAAAAAACTTAAGTTGGAATGTGTTTTCTGGGTACACAAAAGACACATTAGTGTAAATTTAATACAGTTCAGCTTTTAACTCCTATACTCTACTAGAATTAAATGCATTTCACTGCAGGGTGAAAGCATTTTCACCTCTGCCTCTAAAATAGAACAAATGCCACACTGGATTACATGCACACAGCTGTATATTGTCCGGTGTGCACACCACTGTTCACCAGACATTTCCCTGTGTTTTAATGCATCGGAGGGATTTGGTTTCAGTAAATAAGGTTGTTAATGCAATCAATATGAAACTAGAGTCAAAACACTCACCGTTCTTTTCATGGATCTGAACCAGGGATTTGTAGGACTGCTGTGCTCTGGCAAGATTGTACTGGTTCTGCATTAAAGAAAGAAAATGAAGTGAGCCTTTCAGAAAGGGGCACAAGGTTTATGATGACAGCACAGAATGGGAAACGGCACTGACAGCTTTTTCCCCCCAGAAACAACAACAAAAACAGCTTCTCACACTACCTCTAATTTCAAGACCTAAAGCATGTTAGGATGCAAGATGATGAACACATGGCCTCCACATGTGACACTTCAGACCAGTCATCAATGGTCACTAAAGACCTGGCTGTGGAAATCACCGTTATCAAAATGTACAAAAATTATGTGATCAGTGAGGCATACGTATACTTCTCAGACCTGGTGGCTTTTAAAAATGTTAATACAACTTCTCATCTGTTCTGTTTTTATCTCTTCAGTCAAAATGAATACCATTTAGGGCCAAAAGATTCCCTAGGTCACCATTTATAATGCTGTAATAACACAACAATAAGGTTAAATAGACCCTGTGTTTTATCCCAAGCAACGATTTACACATTCCCTTAAAAACTGAAATTTTTAAACCTGTAATAGCACACAGACCTCTCTCACCAAGTATTGCATGAAAACAACTTATAGTGAGAAATGTAATGGCCAAAAGAACTCCATTAGTAGTACACTTATGATATTTAGCTGAAGTAGAGTCAACAAGTAGTGATGTTGCCGTCCTTGGTCCCCAAAGAGAAAAGCTATGTCTATCACACTATACAGGGATTAAAAGTGACTTTGCTCAGGAAGACATTATAGAACCAAAGTAAGTGCACTTTTGCAGATAAAACAGAGAAATACACTGTCTGGCCAAAAAAAGGTCGCCACCTGGATGTAACTAAGCAACTACAGTAAGAGCATTTCCACATGCACAATGCAAAGGGAACTCAAGTGATTGGGACTGAACAGCTGCGTAACCGCGAGAAAACCACTAATCAGAGAGGCTAACCGGAAAAAAAGGTTCAATTTCCTAGGGAGCATAAAGATTGGACTCTGGAGCAATGGAAGAAGGTCATGTGGTCTGATGAGTCCAGATTGACCCTGTTC
>JAQQAE010014484.1:0-12373 GCA_029823295.1 Pseudamia nigra
TCATCAGTGCAAGATTTTGGTGAAAAATTAATGCAACACTGGATGGAAATAAATCTTGTGACATTGCAGAAGCTTATTGATACACTGCCACAGCGAATGTGTGCTGTAATCAAAGCTGAAGGCGTCCATTGAAATACTGTATTAGAGTGTGTGACCTTTTTTTTGGTGGAAACTTTTTTTTTTGGCCAGGTAGTGTACATCTCCCTGTTCGTTTGCCCATCCATCCTCCCTCCTTCCCTTCCTCCCTCCATCCATCCATCATTTTGTTTACAATCATATCCAACAAACTATTCAATATTTTTTCACCAGATTTGCCACAACACATCATCTGCTACTTGTGATATTTTGTCTTCTGTTGCGTTTTGCCTGTCATTCATTTTTGACTTTTTTTGGTTTTGTGGGGGCTACATAGATACATTGTCCTCTTATGGCTCTGATTCCCTTAACTGCATTATACTTCACCAAGGAGGTTATGATTTTCTTTCTGTTTGTCTGTCTGTTTCTATGTATTATATAGAATTACTGCACCATGTTTCAGAAATCTTGTATCATCAACCCCTTAAATTTTGGCTCAAATCTGACAAATTTTGCAGATACTGAACTTTGCAGCATTATTGGATAGAACATTTGATTACTAGGGTTTTGAGTTGGGACTGTTAGACCTTCTGGCTCTCATTTGCAAGAGTAACTTACTTTTCTCTCTGCTGACACCATCTCGGACCAGCTCTCAGCTGTAGAGAAGTACACTGTATATACATATGTATGCTGCATTTCAGCCTGCTCTTTTTCCTTTCCCACTTCCTGTCATTGTGATCCCTCTTAAACATGTCAGGCTCTGGATCTGCTCCCCAGGGAAGCCACTGTTACCACCATCTGACTCTGCTCCAGGGAATCTGAATACTGAGCAAAATGTCTGAATAATAGCTGATGTTGGTATAGGGAGGAGACGGTGAAGAAAGTGAGGAAAGAGTCTTATGTGACAGCTATGAGGGGGGCTGAGAGGAACCAAGGCAGGGCCAAACCAGCACATCATATGTGACTTTACAGCTGTAGAATGATAAAGGGAGGGAATGATTGCTGGCAGATATTTGTTTTAAAGGGACTGCCTTTTAACGAGCTCCCAAGATTCTGTGTGAAGGGAACCCATCCTGATGCCGTAGTGGGAAGACACCAAGGAGCTCATTAAAAGCCACAGCCCATCTCTGCTAACCTGCCGCCTCCTGCACTACCCTGCTCCATCCACACCATGTTCATGTTGTTATGTGCACGTTTAAGTATGCGTTTGTTAGTAAAGGGTTGTCATGCCATAGAAGCAAATGCTCTGATGTTTTAAGCAACCTCCCTTTTTTCTGAAAGGGGTTTGATTACATGTTGCTATAGCAACTGCTCTTGCCGGTAGGGTCAGACCGAGTTGGACATTTGTATCTTCTATTTATTCAATATGGACCTAGTTTTACCTGAGAGATGCTGGACTGCAGTTGTGAATATGTGTTTACACTAACAACACTATAATATGACTTTGTTTAACTCTACTTGGTGAAGTTTTAGCTCATCCAGCAGCTAAAGGCTAGCGGTTAGTTAGCTTTCCCTCAGGTATCTCAGGTAAAACTAGATCCATATTGAATAAATAGAAGATACAAAGGTCCGAGTTGGTCTGACCCCACCGGCAAGAGCAGTTGCTACAGCAACATGTAATCAAACCCCTTTCAGAAAAAAAGGGAAGTTGCTTAAAACAGAGCATTTGCTTCTATGGTCGACCATGACAACCCTTTACTAAAAACACATGCACATAACAGCATGCACATCTCAACTGCACAGAAAATCTGACTTAATTAATTAATTAATTAATTACTATTACTAACCCTACCCATCGCAATCTTATTTTCTAATCTCAACCAGGTGATTTCAATCAGCAATATTACTTCAGCAAGAACTGAAGCAGTTTCTCATAATGGTCTCTGTTTATAGAAATCACTGACAAGTCGTGAAGGCACTTAACGGTGTTTATTGTAAAACAACCACATCAAACAAAATAAAACAACACATTTCAAATGCCAGTTGGACCTACCAAAAACGTTCCCCAGCACACTGTGGCAGCGTTCTCAACACCTCGTTGGTGCGGTTCACCAACATCTTCTCGTCTCTTGCTGTGATGTTTGGGAATCTCTCATACACCATTCTGATGACGAACTACTTCAGATTTCGGGGAAGCTCCCATTTTCCCCTGGAACCATCCCAGTTGGTGTTCAGACACCACGCCCGATACTGTTCCTCCGTGATCAGGGTGATCTTGATGCTGTGTTTGGTTTGAAGGAATGATGTCGGTCCTAATGTGTACTGTTAGAAATGTGGGAGAATAAGTGATTAACCGATGTTGTATTGTGTAAAGCCTCGTGGCAGATTAGCAGCAATTCACACACTCTGCACGGCACCAACACTTTATTACCAATTCAACAAGTTCACTTCAAACACTGAATGGCTTGGACAGAAAACCAGTCAGCGAACTTCTGCTCCCATCCATCCATTAGTTAACTTTAGCTTTCACATGCTAGCGTTAATCTTTACATTAATGTTAGATTGGAGCAAAGGAAGAAAATCTTTAATCTTTACATTAATGTTAGTTCCCGCTTGATTTAAATGCAATATTGTGACTCGCAGCAGTAACAACAAAACAACTAAATAAACTTCATAATTTTGGCTACAGTCCCAGACATGGCTAAATCAACAACATAAAGTTCACATCCAAACTTGGATTAACAAATAAATTATATGACAAAAATACTGACAATATATTTACTATGTATAAAACCAGTTAGACTTACCATGACACTATGCAGCAATATGTCTCTTCCTGGTTGTTGTTTGAGGAACTATGCATACGTACTCAATGAGAGATGCTGAAAGCTGCCGGGTTTCTCCGGGTTTTGCAGATGCTTCTTCCTCACTCATATTTCAAAGTATTGGGAACTGACAAGTTTGTTTACTTGCCTCAGTAGAAAGTTGTCTTTACTAAGTTTAAATGAGGAGACTCAACAGAGTAAGCTGAAATGAGTTAAGGTTACGTCTTGTTTCAAGTAAGGTATACTATTACATTTTACAATGTAACCAAATAGAATATACATTTTAAAATAATAATAATAATGAAATCCATCTTCACAATCAATAGGTCTACTACTATGGTCTCCACCGCAGTAGCATAGACTACATGGTTGCTTTTTCCAATTTTCTACTGACGGGTTTTACCAAAAGTTTCAGCCTAGTATTTTCAAAACTTTATAATAACAGAACCACTGTGTTAATGTTACTGTAGGTTTCTGCAACCATAGATATGTTCTTGACTTAAAAGCCAAGAAACCACCAACACTGCAGTACAATCAGCTTAAATTTCATCTCACATGGAAATCAAACCCTGGTTTCCCACATGAAAACAGTTGGTTAGTGTTGCCTGCCTTCTCCACTCACCTATATACAGAATGCATTCTCAGTGTGCCTAGAATATCAAGTCAAGTTGCCTTGCTTCAAAACTGAGAAATGTCAAGCATTCAGTGTTTTTCATGTATTTTATTTTATAGTGTATCTGTGTTTTACAGAAATGTAAAGTGGTAATAGGAGTGGGCTGAAAAACATTGGCCTAATGGTTCAGTAGGCTAATGCTGAATCACTGATTGTTATTTATTTATTTTTAAACAGCAGTACATTTGGTCCAGTCTTGTTGCTCTTCTTCGTCACATTTGCACAATACCATTCATTGATCATTTTTTGAACGTGAGTTCCACTGATAACTGTATGTAAAATGTAAAATACATGCATAAAACCTACTCAGTCAGAATTGAAGCACTCTGCTGCCCCATAGTGTTGCCCCACGACCCCCCTTTGCTGATGCCGTGGCGTCATTGCCACACCGCGGCAGTGAAGTGGCCAAATGAAACCCGCTACATCTGTATATACTGTGTTTTCCAGACTGTAAGTCACGCTTTTTTTCATAGTCTGGCTAGGGATGCGACATATACACTGGAGCAACTAATATACAAAATATTTCTTGCATTCGTTGTTTTCACACTGACTGCTGCAAGAGGGCACTCTAGGCTTGTGTACCTGCATCTGCCACACCTGTATCACTGACAATTTAAAATGTAAACATTACAGGTAACAATCATACCTGCCATCATCCCTGCAGGCTTAACCAAAGTACTCCAGACAATTGACATCTCAGAGCTTTCAGGCAGTTTTGCGTCACCTGTGGGAGCAGTGGATGATAAATTGAGAGCACAGCTTCATGGCTACCGGGAGGATGCGCCATGCAAGTTTCCTGCAAGTCATCAGATGGATCAACAAGGCATGGACTTGAGTGACAAACAAAACCATCCTGTCGGGATTCAGAAAGGCTGGAATAATTGCAAATGGAACTGATGCTCAGTCTGACGACAGAAGACGAAGCAGCGTGTCGTCAGAGTTGGCAGAGTTGTTCAGAAGCAACACAGAGGATGAACTTGTGTTACTATGTTCTTTATGCTATAGTTATGTGAATAACTGTTAACCCTTTAAATACTAAACGTGTCGGCGCCAACACATTTGCGAGTCACTTACCCAGTGAGTCGGGGTGGTGCTCCCCAAGCAGGCTCTCACTTCTGGCGTCAAGCGCCCGGCCGCCCGCAACCCGCTCTGGGGACATTGGCAGGTGGGGAGTTTGACTGGGGCAGCACATGTCAAACGGAAACGCAGGTGTCCTAAGGCGAGCTCAGGGAGGACAGAAACCTCCAGTGGAGCAGAACGGCAAAAGCTCGCTTGATCTTGATTTTCAGTATGAATACAGACCATGACAGTGGTGCCTCCGCTGTCATATTACGTTACACTACATTAACATATGTTACATACGTTATATTACGTTAACATACGAGACAGCTATTAAGCCTGTTGTTCTCTATTGTGTTATTACTATAACTTGCCTTTCAAGATGAAATGTCCGTTTTTGGTGTTGAATTTTGTGAAACAAATTTCCCCCAAAAAAATGAAACCTGTAGTCCAGTGTGACTTATGCACGTTTTTTTCTTCTTCATTATGCATTTTTTTGCTTGTGCGACTAAAACTCAGGAGCGACATATATAGTCCAGAAAATACGGTACTGTGTTAGTGACAGAGTATAACCCAATGATTTCTGAACTTTGGTTTTGAGGCTTGGGTTTTATTGGATGTCATTTTGGAGCTAAATTCCAGAAGCAATCAAATTTGGACAAAATGGGCAGTCACAGCGGGCTTATGGGTAAAGTACTGCTGAATGCTAGCTCACTGACTTTGTACCATAACATCATGTATCATCTAATATTGTCATTGTACCATGTTCTTGGTGTAACTTCTGAATGACAAATACAGTCAAGTTGTCTGTCAGGGAAAACAATTAGAAATGTAAATATGAAGTTCTGACTTGATCTGGCTCCACAGGCGAGTGAAGTGTCATAGGGATGTGTCAAAGCCCAGCAAGGCAGATCTATGACAGACTATTTGCCAGTATTGTAACAAAACAAAAGTTTTAAGATGAACCACTTACGGAAAACTCTACTTTGTCAATTAGGGTCAGGAAAATGTGTCCAGATGCTCTGGATAAACTACAGAAAAAATGTTATGGAACAGGATCAGATTTTATTAATTTAAATTAATGCAGTTTGTTTTTGTCTGTCCAGTTTCTTGCTGTGTGTTTTTTTTTGTTCCATCAAACAGTCACCCCAACCATTTCCTTAACTCAGCATCAGTGGATACAGACCAGAAGATGCCTTCTCCATGTGCCAAAAGGGACATATGAATATGTGATATGGTGAATATGGTGATGGACGGGGGTTAAGAATTATAAACTATTAGGAGCAGTTGGCTGAGAGGTTATATTGGTATCACAAAGCCCTCTAAATCTTCTCTCTCTATCTTCCTTTTCTCTCTCCATCTCTGACCTTTCTAGTCACCTCTCTTTCTCTGTCCCTCTCTACCCCAACCTTTCTTATTTTCTATTTTTGCAATATTGTAATACTAACATGCATCTTCCCTGTAGTTTTGTGCTTCTGCCCTCTGTTCTAGGTCTCTTGATGTCCTTGCTGTGTCTTTGCTGGTTGTGGACCAGTCCGGTGTCTGTGGACGTCGTCCAGTATCTGTGTTGTTTGTTGTTCTATCTCTACTCTTTTCTTTTCTCTCTCCTCTGTCCACTAACCCCAACAGGTCGAGGCAGATGGCCGCCTACCCTGAGCTGCTGGTTCTGCAGGAGGTTTTTCTCTTCTGTTGAAGGAAGTTTTCCTCCTCCCTGTCGATCTTGTCTTGCCCTCAGTGGTTCGGTTAGGTTTACTCTCTGTATAGTCTTGCGGTCTCGGCCTTGAATTATGACGTGTCCAGAGATAATTGTTGATTATGATTGGTGCTATACAAATAAAATTGAATTGAATTGAATGATGTGATTTCCCCTGCATGTCTGCCAGCAGGACTATACAAAACTCCTGTGACATGAAGTGGAAGATTATGGAATTGGTCATGAATGGACCAATTAAATAGTTGAAGGTTTGATTTTTTTTTTTCATTTTTTCTAACTTTGTTCTAACTTTGTTTTAATTCTTGCTGTTTTTTTTGTAACTGTTTCCCACTGTCTTTTTTATAGCTCTACTTTAGAGTGAATAGTTCATGGTGTAAAAGTGTCTTTAATAGTCAGAAGCTCCTTTCTACTTGTGGCTTGCCAACACATTTAATTGCTTGTGTCCTACAGTGTAGTTAATACTTTAATAAGGACAGAAAATGTGGACCATTGTCAACTGCATTATCTGCTGTGATTTTTTTCCTTCCATAATACATACAGCCAAAGAGCCTTATACATAAGTTGTTGTTTACACTTAGTCAGTAGGATTTAAATATACTGTGGGTACATTTTTAAGCTTAGGTGTTTTGTGTCTAAACCCTGGAACATAGAAAATCCTCTCTGGTTGTGTACATGTTGAGTTTCATTTCAGCATCCATGGTAACAAGTTAATGAAGCGACACAGGCTTTGAGAGAAGTGTGGGCCAAGTGTTACTTCAAAAAGTAAAAAGATGCCTGTTTTCCACACTTCACATCAAAAGTAGATAGACAGATTGAAAATATCATAATTATTCATGACTGTTTCTCTTTTTGGAGGCTGTGGCTCAGAAAGTACAGCAGGTGGTCCACAGGCCAAAAAGTTGGTGTAATCTCTGGCACATGCCACAATGTCACTGAGGAGGTCAATGAACTGCAGATGTACCCAGAGGTCGTCCCACTGGAGTGTGAATGTGTGTGTTATGGAGCTATGTGGATGACTTTACATGACCTACTGTAAAGCAGCTCTGGTAACATCAAGGCAGAAAAGTGCTATATAGATACAAATTCATTTACCATCTATTTCTCTGTCTTTGCTGCTCTGGAGTTTTATGAGAGTCACGTTGTTTTCTGACAAACTAAACTCAGTTCCACAGTGAAATCATTTTGACAGCATCTTGTTAAACTCACTGTAGAAACTAAGGCTTTCAGTAGAAGTGCTCATGTTTACACACAAGCAACATGCAGCAGTGCAGCAAAGCGGCTGTCACACACTATGGGTAGGTGATGTGTAACTTCTGCAAAATGTAGTGACTTTTAGTGGTGAAGTTGCACATTGCAGAAAAGTGGGCTTTATTATTGAGTATTATAATTAACTCTGGTCTGTGCAGGAACTCCATTCCAGTCTAACGCAGTGTCAAAGATGCTAAAAGATGACAAAGCTACCTTTCAAAACTGCAGTAATTGGGATGTCCACTGGGGTCTGAATCCTAACAGGGTCAAATCCCATGTTCCATATTAAAATGACCAACGTTACAACAGAAAGCTACCTGTTTAGAGTTTCAAATAACTTGTATGTAGATCATCCAGATCCTTTTTTGTGCACAGTTAAGAATATGGCCACTCTGATTGACAGTTACTGAACCAAAGGCTTCTCCATTACATTCAGCCTCACCTCTAAATCCATGTTTGGGTCTTTGGGTCAGGCCAGTATGGTGATACCTAGATTTCTGCACCACATTGCACTTCAGAAAACCTATAGGTAACATCATAAGGGTTTGTCCATTTTTATATCCAGTCTATGCTCTGGTCCACATTCCCAGGTTATGGTTATGTACCTTAACACAGCCTCTCTCAACCTGGGGGTCCTGACCCCAACCGGCGTCATGAGATAATTTCAAGGGGTCACCAGATCATTGTGAAAAATATACATTTACAAAATGAATTCTGGATCTTGGCTAAGTTGATTTTTTTAGTAGTTTCTGTTCTTTTTTCTGTTGTTTGTCCAGAATTTTATCAACTGAGTTTGTAGTTTGTAGATTCTGAACTGACACAGCAGACGAAAATAAAGGAGAAAATGGGGTTTTGGGAACACTAACGAGTGTTACCGTGGGGTTGTGCCTCCAAAAGGTTGAAAACGAATGCTTTAATACTTGATTCCACCTGCAGGAAATTGTTAAAAGGAGAAGTTGAAGTATATGGAGATTCTATGCTAGACACTTTGAGAGGCAACCTGCTAACTCCCCATTCTAAGGTAATCAAACACGTCTATGATGCTCCTCTGTCATCCAGGTCGTAGTTTCCATGTGATTTTAACCAAACAACTCATTTTCATTCAAAGGACATTTAAATCCATGGTTTTGTCAAAGTCTTTGTCATACAAGGAAAACATGCAAAGTGCCTGTTGGCTTGGGTACATGACACACTGTGCAGTGTAGGCTGATTTAGCCCACCTGCATCAATACTAGCAGCTGGAAGCAATATCCTTAGTGAAAGTGAGGATAAAAGCCAAGTGGCATTACTTAAAGAAAGAAATCACAGACTCCCACACAGGAGATCAGGGATGGTGTCCTGGTTCATGCCATGTGTATTCCATGTCGTTCAGTTTAATGTCTTTCATGGTGTGTGTTTTTCACCATTTTCTGTGTGACCCTCATACCAATCTCTTTTACTCTAACCATAATCAAATTATTTAATGCCTTAACCTAATGGAACTGTGCTGCATGACCTGGATGTGTGGCAAAAGGGCCCCTGTGAGTGTAACCATGGTGACTGTGTCTCTACCTCAGGAAATGTATCCTGGGTACACATAAAAGGGTGTCACATCTGGAGGTGTCACACCTTGGCACCAGAGACCCATGTCAAAAGGTGCTGAGAACCTAAAGACACACAAAAACAGCCAAAAAGATTTTGCTGTGTTCATCCTCCTACTCTTACAAACTGGATTTTTACACTGTTCAGGCAGACATATTGGTGGTGATTTGTTATTTGATAGATATCATTTTGGCTTTGAGCTCTGTGCCTTTTAAGTCCAAGTACGTAACCAAGAAAATGAGCAAAATAATTCAGAAAATGAAACAAAATAATCATCAATATCAACAAAACTGCACAAAAGAAGCAAAACTTTCCACAAAATGAAAAAGGAAAAAATTTGACAAAAATAACTAAGAAAATCAACAAATCTGAAGGAAAAGTGAACAAATCTGAAGGAAAAATGAACATTTGTCCTGCAAAACCAAGAAAATAAGCAACAAAATGAACTAAATATAAGCAAAACAAAAAAAAATTAAGTAAATGAGCAAAAATGAACAATTTGATGAAGAAACAGAGCAAAACAAGGTTAAAAAATAAATGAATAAAATAAACCACAAACATGAACAAACCACCCCCAAAAAAGCTGAAACGAATCTGTTCTGTACTATAAAAGTTACTCACTACCTTAAGTACTTTTATTTACAAGTACTTCTACTTCCTTTTTTTCAAGTACCGATTCTACTGGCGTTTCCACATGACACAGCTTCTCTTTACAAAGATATGACAAACGGTCAATTTGACCCGAAAACCAGACGAGGATTAACTACACAAAACTGAGGCTACAGTTCACACAGGCTCACCAGAATGGTCCTGGTCTGATGCGTTTACATTTCTGCTGCCACATACAGATGGTCGGGTCAACATTTAGAACAAACATGAATGCATGGATCCATCCTGCTATGTGTAGGTATCAATAATTCAAGCTGGTTGTGGAGGTGTGGTTGATATTTTCTTGGCTCACTTTGGGCCCCTTAGTACCAGCTGAGCAGTGTAGCATCTTCTGATGGCTACTCCCACCAGGATAATGCACCATGTTGCAAAAGTTGAAATCATCTCAAACTGGTTTCATGAACATGACAGTGAGTTCACTGCACTCTGATGGCCTCCTCAGACACCAGATCTCAGTCGAATAACGCACCTTTGGGATGTGGTGTAACAGGAGATTCACATCACGGATGTACAGTGACAAATCTGCAGCAACTGTGTGATGTGATGTCAATATGGACAAAACTGTCTGAGGAGTGTTTCCAGCACTTTGTTGAAAGTGGCCAGTGACTGTATGTATTGAAATAATATTTTTTTTATATTTCGCCATCAATGCTTGTAAAATAAAATAATATGTATTTCAGCAGAAGTTGTCGTCCCTTCAGCCAGACAAAAGAAAACTAAAATAACCTCAGCCTTACAGGGTATAAATAGTACATTTAGATTGTGAAAAGTCTCTTTCCTTCCTTCGTGCTTGAAGAGTAATAATGAGGATCAGGTTGGCACCCGGACCAGCTTCGAGGTGGCAGCCGGAGCTGGTTCGCACTAATCAGCCCGGTGTGAAGGTATTAGCCCTGCCTGTCTGCCTTGACCGCCTCATTAAACACCTCACATGATGGGTGCCTCCAACCAGAACCTCGCTTCAGTCCCCGAGCTTGGTCCTCATCTTCTTTGAATGTCCCTGATAACATCAGTTCCCCTGGCACCAGTCACTGACTCTCCACTCAAGAATCGGCGCTGCAGTAGTCAGACACATTCCTGAAAAGTCTCCCTGTGCAGTACCACACAGTTCACCTCCTCCTACCATCTTTTTAAAGCTCTGCGTTTAGAGGGAGAATCTGTTTAAAATTTCAAAATGTCTTTGTGATTTATTTGCAAGCCTTAAGGATTTATGTATCCGGTTTTAATATGCAAAAAAAAGATAAAATGGTCAAAAATGCAAAAGCAATGTTGTGTTTTCATCAGACCAAACACGTCCTGCTGTACTCCTCTGCACTGCATCTGCTTTTACTAACCTCAAGCCACCATATTTGTCACACAAAGAAGCCACTACCACAGCATCCACCTGCTTGAACAATGTTATTGATTAATGCACTTTCCCATTAACTACACTCAGCCAACAACTGACATCTAGTCCTATAGTTAGTGGAAAGCAGGGAATCTTAATCAAAACCCTACAGCTGTGTTCATCCATTTTGGTGGAAAAAGTCATTTTAAATGCTGTCAGGGCCAAATGTTTTTGCACTGACACAAATGTTGTTTTGACAGACTTTTTTGGTTCATTTTTTAATTTCATTTTTCCACATGTTTATGTGTCACAAGTAAGGTGCAGTGAGTAGGATTTAGTGGTATATACTAATAGAATTTGCAGACTGCCAAAAACTCTAAAAACCACCCCTTGCCTTGTCCTTTTCATCCAGGTGGGTTTAGAACAGTCTTCAATGGCTGCAAAAATGTGAAAGTCTTCACCTGACTTGGACAGTAGAACTGATCGACTCCACGGAAAGGGAACCCACTCAGGTGATTATGCACAAATGAAAGTATAACTTGTAAACAAAATTACACTTGCATACAGTAGCATGTCTCTGTCTTATGGCACTCAAACCACTTTACACTGCTTTCAATTCACACAAAAGCACTAAAACAATCCACTAAAAGCACTAAAGCTCCAGTGAAACAGTCACGTGGACCAATTTGGAGAACAGTGACGACACTGTGAAGGGCAGCTACATCTAATTCATACTACGACAACTACTGTATATATAATGGCAAGAAATAGTTAACGTGGCGGAGTGGTGTCTACTGAATAGGGGAATTGAAGGAAGCTCGACAACGCCACCTGGGGAAGGCGCACCAGATTATAAGGCGCACCCTCCAAAAATGTCACATTTTTAATTTTTTTCCATACATAAGGCGCACCGGATTATAAGGCGCACCCTCCAAAAATGTCACATTTTTAATTTTTTTCCATACATAAGGCGCACCAGATTATAAGGCGCACCCTCCAAAAATGTCACATTTTTAATTTTTTTCCGTACATAAGGCGCACCGGATTATAAGGCGCAGTTGCGTTATGCATCCACCAGATGTAGTGTGTGCAGTTGTGTTATGCTGCAACAGAAGCTACAGTATGCATCCACCAGATGGTAAACACTTAAAAGAATGTCTGATACCGTGACGGTATCAGACATGACGTAATAACAATATAACAATAACTCAACGTTGTTCAAACGTTAATGTCCATATTCACACATTACACCAGCCTTGTTCAGT
>JAQQAE010014485.1:0-12372 GCA_029823295.1 Pseudamia nigra
AGGACCCCCATTTTTTTAAATCTTATTTTGCTATGCATAAAGAAATGTTTGTGCATTTAAATATGGTTCCTATTAAATAGTAAATAATTGCTCGAGTCACACTAGAATCATACTTTTTTCATAATTTATGGTCACAGAAATAAATGCTGAAATGCTAGAATTTGTTCAAACACACCAAAGCAATGAATAATCTCACAAAATAATAAAAACAAAATTATCTACACAATTTTAGATATGTAAGTGGTCAACAAACATGAAAAGTTTGAAATAAATCGACTAAAACATGTTCAAGGTATCTCTTCATTTCTTGAAACAACTAATAGCGCCACCTATCCCTAAAAGTTAACATGACGAGATCATTAAATCATCAATAAACGTGGCGGGTTTCATGAAAATTGGTTCAAACATTTTCGAGCTGTTGAGGATACTGCAAAACCACTACTGTTCTTTTTCAGTAGATACTGATATTCCTAAACAGAAGATCTTTGCTTATTTGAGTCGTGTACTGTGCTGCTACAAAGATGGTATGTAACTCAAGATATAAACCTCTGCTTCCTTGCATTTTTGTCGTTAATCTCGTTGGGTTGCGTTCACTCCGTTTCCTTGATGACGCAGAATTAAATTATGTACTGCCCAGGAACATGTTTTATCATGTTAAACAGCACAGAAACGTGATTTTTTTCTCCTTTAATATATTTCTGTACTGACTTCAGTTTTTTAAAACACACTATTCATACATTTAGCATGTAGATTTTACAGGCTATCCCATTTTGCCTTGTTAATTAGATCCTTTTCTCGTGAATTTGCCACCTTTTTATCATGAATTTAAACAAAAACTATGTGAAAAATCCAATAAAGGCAAAATTTGCACACGGATTTCATGGCGAGAAATTGATAGATATTTGTTCAGTAAAAAACGACTCAAACCCAAACGCTTCCGTTTTCAGCTGGACAGGGAGGATAACAATTATGGAGTGTATCATCTTGTCTACACGGTCTTTGATGAACGGCACGACGCTCTTCAGTTCCGTCCGAAAGGGAAATGACGCCGGTGCACAAAATGGCGTCCGCTGAGCTTGTGGACCGCTCTAGCTTGTTACCCTTTTAATTTAGAGCCAAACGATGGGTTTCTTCGTCTGGCTGCTGACCCATAACATGGCAGTGCACGTCTGCCACCCGCTTCCTTGATTCCGGAATCGCACCCGCAACTTCATGTCCGAAGGAGCAAGAGCTGCCTGGTCGAAGAGGGGTTGTGGGGATTCGCGGCGCCGAGGTGAGACGATTTAGCAGCTGAGCTAAAGCTGCCCCCACGGTCGAGCCGAGTCGAATTCCCGTAGTTCATACCACCTCCAGTGAGACCCTACCCCCGACCCGACAGCCGGATTAAGTGTTACACGTGTGGTTTTTGTGTGTTTATGCCCTCAGAACGCTTTACATCATAGAAATATTCTCTTTAATCCCTCGACACAGTGGCTGTGTGTTTACCGTTATGTGTAGCGGAAGGAAGCCTTTGTTTTGGGGCATAAATCTTCCCATGTACGCTCTTTGAAGTAGATATATATGCCTTTAACTTGGCCTAAATGTTCAGTAAATATGAGGTTACTCCAACCCACTGTGGAGTTGTTCAGGTCTGTGTCTGTGAAATTTAACACGTCGGACAAGACGTTAGCATAGCATTTTATTGCCTCTCCATCCGCTCGTGCTGCCCTCTGCTCCACTGTAAACAACACAAACACATCTGCACATTTAAGAAGCCCGTAATGTCATTACACAGCCTGAGTCCGTTGAACGCACTAACAACCTGCTACTGGTTTTCATCATTAAAGGCACATAAGACGCATAATAAAACTATCGCTAATTTCTCCGATTAGCGTTATTTTTAAAGCTGTGGTTAAAACAGAAAATTTAGTTTAATGCTGTACCTTAAATGTCTGCCATGCTTAAACAATAATACGATGTTTTGCTTGACATTTACTTTCCACCTAATTCACAAATTATAAGATGTCATTCAGAAACTGTGCTGTAGTCACTTTTAGGAGCTTTACATTGCATTGTAATTTTAAAAATCAAACTTAAAATAATGCTGAGCTGCTTAATGGATAATTCAGGCTGTGTTTACTCTACAGGAGAAAGTGTCTGTGTGTTTCCCATTAGGTGACAATCATCATTTTGTGCTCAGTTATCAGTGATTATTGCGCTGCAGAGGCTGTTTGTACCAAATGTAGATCAGAACATTTGCAAGTATATGTAAATAAATTATCTTCAGGTAAACAGCAATATATTTTGGATTAGTTTCTGTACTTTGCCACACATGTTTAGGTGTTCATTTGACTGTCAACTTGTTGCACATCTTCACCAGGGAAAATGTCAGCTGCAGTTGTTTGAACTTGGACCCTTGGTGGTGTCCCTTAGCACTCTGCATCTCTTAGTTTGCCTTATCTATATTTTGTGTTTCTTTTATGTGTTAGAACCAGGGAAACATAAACACAGGAAATGCGAGTGGCCCCTTAGCGCTCAGCCGTCAAAGCCTATGATCGTTCACCCAGGCTCCAAAAGGTATGATACCCCTCTGCTGCAATACACACCAACTGTGTCCTCTCCCTATGTATGTGAAAGTTTTTGTTAATTCAAAGTCATTTTCTCATTCTTGCATTTGACAGTTAAAAAGCTTTAGACTGTTTCGTCCACAAAGTAACCTTTCACAGGGCAAGAAACTCTACAAAGTTACGTGGATTGTTCTGTGCACAGATTGTACTTTTAGTGCAACATTCACTTTTTTGTTTTAATACACAATATTTTTCCTGCAGTGATGGAAATTATCATAAGGGGAAATTTGGTAAGTTAAAACAGTTTGAAAAAAAACCCTCCCTGATGTGTTCTGTGCAACATTTATTTCAGATGTATCAAACATTTAACCTTACAGTGCGGTAAATAATTTTTTAGTCAGCCACCAATTGTGCAAGTTCTCCCACTTAAAAAGATGACAGAGGCCTGTAATTTTCATTATAGGTTCACCTCAACTACGAGAGACAATATGAAAAAAAAAAATCCAGAAAATCACACTGTCTGATTTTTAAAGAATTTATTTGCAAATTATGGTGGAAAATAAGTATTTGGTCAAAAACGAACGAGCAAGATTTCTGGCTCTCACAGACCTGTAACTTCTTCTTTAAGAGGCACCTCTGTCCTCCACTCGTTACCTGTATTAATGGCACTTGTTTGAACTCGTTATCAGTAAAAAAAGACACCTGTCCACATCCTCAAAAAGTCACACACCAAATTCCACTATGGCCAAGACCAAAGAGCTGTACCAGGCTGGGAAGACTGAATCTGCAATAGGTAAGCAGCTTGGCATGAAGAAATCAACTGTGGGAGCAATTATTAGAAAATGGAAGACATACAAGACCACTGATAATCTCCCTTGATCTGGGGCTCCACACAAGATCTCACCGCATGGGGTCAAAATGATCACAAGAACGGTGAGCAAAAATCCCAGAAGCACACAGGGGACCTAGTGCATGACCTGCAGAGAGCTGGGACCAAAGTAACAAAGGCTACCATCAGTAACACAATACACAACCAGGGATTCAAATCCTACAGTGCTGGACATATCCCCCTGCTTAAGCCGGTACAGTGGTCCCTTGCTATATCGTGATTCATCTTCCGCAGTTTCACTGTTTTTTTTTTTTTAGTGCAATTTTCATGGCTTTTTTTTTTTTTTTACAGCGTATGAACGCGCATTGTGTTCTGTGTCCTGATTAGCTAAAGGAGGACCCGCACATTGTGTTCTGTGTCCTGATTGGCTAAGGCCATTGTCAGTCATCTCCTCCGTGTTACCTACTGTGCTGTGCAGTGCAGAGTGTGTTCAGCTTCGCTGGACTTGTACGGGTGTTCAAGCGCTGGCGGTGTGACTCTGAAGTGCTGTGTGTTTGCGGCTTTTCTCTCCGACTGAGGCCCGCGGTGTTGACGGGGGCCTTCGTTGGAGGGGGTCTCTGCAGCGGCGCCGGGGCAGGGGGGAGTGGGCGCGGTCTCGGGGGCTGTGACTTGTGGGTCACTGTTGGTGGTTTCTTGTGTGTCCAGCTTAGTAGGTTGATTGTTGAAAATAAATTTGTTGTTTCTGGAGGCCATAGTGTTTTTTTTTTTTTTTCTTTTTGTAGGAAAGCATTTGTTTTTTTGTTTTTTTTTTTTTGGTTTCTAAAAGAAATGTATGGGTGTTGTGCGAATCATGCATTAGCCGGAGCAAGTTTGTCCATAGGAATCTACTTCGCTGATTTTCACCTATCGTCGGTTATTTTTAGAACGTAACCGCCGCGATAAATGAGGGACCACTGTACATGTCCAGGCCTGTCTGAAGTTTGCTAGAGAGCATTGGGATGATCCAGAAGAGGACTGGGAGAAGGTCATATGGTCAGATGAAACCAAAGTAGAACTTTTTGATGAAAACTCAACTTGTGTTTGGAGGAGAAAGAATGCCAAGTGGCATTCAAAGACACCATACCTACAGTGAAGCATGGGGGTGGAAACATCATGCTTTGGGGCTGTTTTTCTGCAAAAAGAGCAGGGCGAAAGAATGAATGGGGCCATGTATCATGAGATTTTGAGGGAAAACCTCCTTCCATCAGCAAGAGCATTGAAGATGAAACATGGCTGGGTCTTTCAGCATGACCATGATCCCAAACACATCGCCCGGGCAATGAAGGAGTGGCTTTGTAAGAAGCATTTCAAGGTCCTGGAGTGGCCTCGCCAGTCTCCAGATCTCAGGCCCATAAAAAAATCTTTGGAGGGAGTTGAAAGTCCATGTTGCCCAGCAACAGCCCCAAAACATCACTGCTGTAGAGGAGACCTGTATGGAGGAATGGGCCAAAATACCTGCAACAGGGTGTGAAAACCTTGTGAAGACTTACAGAAAACGTTTGACCTCTGTCATTACCAACAAAGGGTATATAACAGAATTGAGATGAACTTTTGTTTTTGACCAAATACTTATTTTCCAACATAATTAGCAAATAAATTCTTTAAAAAAAAATAAAAATAAATAAATAAATCAGACAATGTGATTTCCTGGATTTTTTTTTCCTCATTCTGTCTCTCATAGTTGAAGTGAACCTATGATGAAAATTACAGGCCTGTCATTGTTTTAAGTGGGAGAACTTGCACAATTGGTGGCTGACTAAATACTCAATTACCCCACTGTATGTTTTTCAGCAGAGGGTAATTTATCCACCTGAATGCAACTAAACAGCATATACAAAGCCAGGAAGACCGGTGCAGTCCTAATAAGCTCATTTAAAATGACTACACTCGGCAGTCTTTTAAAAAGGGGTTACAACAATTAACTTATTCTCATTGAAATCACTGGCAGAAAGCAATGAACAAATAGTAACCGGAAATAGCTTCAATTTGTCGTGTTTTCATTTGTAACACAGAGTGAAACCCATTACACTTCATTGATCATTTCTCCATGATTAGCTAGCTAGCTAGCTGACTAACAAGCTATGCTGCACAACAGCAGGAACAGTATACTGCATATTGAGTGAAGTAAATGTCTCCAATGAGGCTGACATTCTCTCTCCCAATCAAATAAGTTTCTATTGGCCAAAAGCTAAAGTGGACAAATGGACAATATGGCTGTTTCATCAGTGCAAATGGTTGCCTTCTATAGATGTGAACTCTTTAATGATATGACCATTATTGTTATGTGTTGTAGGTTCCTGACCCCACTTTAAGAACCCCTGCTTTACTACACTGTAGGAGCAAACTTACTCTCTTAAATAAAGCGCTCAACTATTTACCTAGACATGCCAGAGAAGTCGGCTTCTTCCTCCTCACAACGCTCATCTAGCTCTTTCAAGGCCTGTGTCACATCCTCCTCCCACATAGACCCACAGGTGCTGTCTGGATCTGGGTCTGGATCTGGTTTTGTATTTTCTGGTGCAAGGGGCAGGGGCAGATTTAGAGGCAGGGCCGTTTGGGAGTCCTCCTCACAGAGGGACCCTGGCGGGGTATCTATGGCAAGAGGAGGAGGGGGGGCCGGATCCAGGTTGTCCTGAGGGTCTGGAGTGTCCTGGATGTCCTGAGTGTCCTGAATGTCCTGAGACTCTTGAGGATCCTGTGAGTCTGGGAGGTCACAGAGCTCTGCGGGGTCAGAAGGTAGAGGGGGGGCACTGCAAAACCCCGTGTCCTCACTCACACTGCTGCTCAGCTCGTCTGCTGCTGTCATGCTTACAGCATCCTGTGACATAAAACCAGAAAGAGGCGCTCAGGAGCAGTTGGGCCCACAGTACCACACAAAATTCCACCATACAATATAACTGACAGTTCTCAGTAAAACTACTTCAGTATCATGTAGGCAGCTTCTAACATGAACTGAAGAACACACATTCGCTATTTAAATGGCCCAATATGAATAATTAAGGCAGCTATAGATTTTACGTTGTAACACATATTAGCTGCAATTATACAAAAAGGGAACCAAGTCAGCACTTTGTACGTTACTCAACTTCCTCTGAGATCGCTCTTGATGTCACTATAGGAGTTAACATCCCTCATGAGAAATTAAATAAAATGAAAAAAGAATCAATAAATAGGACCCAATATCAATTTATCACTGAAATGCCATTAAAAACCCAACCTCTCTGCTAATAAAACAGTAGCATCATGATGAAATGACATGTGGGTGAGTCAGCACTTGAATGAGATATCCTGATGCACATTAGATCTGAAAGGGCTGATTTATGACCTGCTCTCTATAAATACATGTAAATAACACTCCCTCATAGTGGCATTACATTTTCACTAAGCAGCAGGAATCTAAAGCTGTAGACACTATATGGAACTACAGTGATATAATACTTGTATGTAGCTGTCAAACACAGATACAAGGAAAGATATGTTATAAGCAGAGAGAATGGCTTCTAATTAAAAGCACTTGGTTTTTCCTGTCTTGTTTTTTTATTTAACAGTCTAATGCATTAGGGAAAGCTGTGCGTGGCAGGCGGCCAGTACATCACAGAGACAGCAGCTATATTACAGAAAGCTTTTAGAAGTGGTCGTGGCCATCCTGGAGGGAATGAGTAAGAGTATTGATGGTTTTATCAGGGACTCATTTCACTAAGAGCCAGGCCTAGGATGGCAGAGATGTCCTTGCAACGATCTTGAGCCCAGTGGCTCAACTGAGTTCCTAGAAAGTTACATCCTTTGTGTTTCAACTAGTGTTGATGAGAGGTGGCAAAACAGCAATACTGTATATACAGATGAACCACAGTTATTATTAATTTAAATCAACAAGAAACAGATTCATCAACCAAAATAAAAAAATTACCTTACATTAAAAAACACTGTTCTATGCATTTACAAAAGTAAGTTTAGTAAATAATTAGTTATTTTATATATGTGCATGCTATTTTGGGGAATAATTAAATTATTCTAGTTAATGATGCAAGCACAATAATCAATGCATTTTAGGAATGATATCCTATGGGATCATTTAATAAAACATGTTTTGTTGAGTTTAATTGCAAAATACATTTTTTAAAAACTACTAAACTAGCAGATACAATAACAAAAAAAATATTAACAAAACTAAAAATAAAAATATTCTTTTCTTGCATGATAGTTCAAGCAACAGGGCTGGCATTTTTTCTTCAAGACATCCAAAGTCACTTCCTTCAGTTCAGCTGGTCATTTCTGACCCACAGAACTGACCACACAGTGGACAATATTTGCTCCATACCGGACTTCTGCCTGACCACCACCTACTTCCAGTTCAATGGAGAATTTTACAGGCGAAAGCATATCTGTGCTATGGGCTCGTCAGTGTCTCCTATAGTGACAGACCTGTAGATGTAAGAAGTGGAAAAGAAGGCTCTCCACCCTTTCAGAGGAACACCACCTCAGCATTGGTACAGGTATGTGAATAACACATGGGTCTCCATCCAAAAACAGGAGATTGAAGCATTAACAGAACACAACGGAGTAGATAAAACATCCAAGATGTCACAGAAAACTGCCTGGTATTCTTGGACTGCACAGTAAATACTGAATGGGACAGAAACCTTAGCATCCAGGTCTACAGTAAACCCAATCACACAAACCAGTAGTTTCAAGTTTGATTCTCACGACCCTCCGAAACACAAACCTGGGCTAATCAGGACTCTACAACATAGAACACAGAATGTTCCAATAGGGACAAGGGACAAAAAGACTGAACAAGAACACATCAAAAAAGACCTCAAAACCTGCAGTTACTCAAAATGGATTTTCATCAAAGCAGCCACTAGGAACCAGGAAACAACAGAAAACAAGAAAGAACAATGTGATCCCATACATATCAGGTGTCTGTGAAAAACTAAAGAAGATTTTTAACAAACATCACATTCTCAGACACTTCAAACCCAGCAACACTCTGAGGCAGAAACTTGTCCACCCCAAGGACAAAATGCCCAAACACAAGATGGACAATGTAGTACATGCAGTCCAATGTAGTGAGTAATGCTCTGAACTGTAACTAAACAACCATGTCACAAGTGAATGGCTCAACAGAGAAGAGATGAGGGACACTCCTTTAAAGACAGGACCATCCAGATACTAGCCAAGGAAAACAGATGGCTTAAGAGAGGTGTCAAAGAGGCAACTTTTGTGAACCTGTAGCAACCTTGCTTCAACAGATAAGGTACCACTCGATGTTTCCCCAAGCAGCTGAAATGCAACTTTCAGTTCAAAGACTACTTGAGGTTGAAAGCCCGTTGAGACCCCTCCACTAATGACTCTCACGGTGGGAGTCCTCACTGATACCCTGACAATCCTCAACTTTTTGTCACACCCCGTCTGAGGTGAAACACCTCACAGGATAAAGGGGTGGAGCCCAAAGGCTCAGAGTTTAAATTCTGGATCGCTCCATTTGATCAGTTAGAACTGAGGAAGCCACTTGGATGAGAGGCAGAAGATCTTCAAGAAAACACACCTGTCCAGTTGCTGGAATATGCAAGAAAAATATCACATAGATGACTGAGAACCTTCACAGACAAAAAGCAAATAGAAATCATGATTATAAAGGCAAATTATTGTCATCTTGATATGAGCAGATTATTTCTGCATATGAACATGAATGTAGGCTTCTGAATGAGACTCCACAACCCCATTTTGTGCAAATGCAGATTAGAACAACATAAATATTGTTAGTACAAGTGATAAATGTCAGTGGCACAAGAGAGCAAAGCTGTGTGTTAATATGGTAGTAAATCAACTGGATGATAAAGGGGTTTAATTGTTATAGAGTGCATTTAGTTTTGTACAGTTCACACACCACTTGTTATAGACTCATACTCACACATGCTTCTGCCGCAGATAAAGGCTGGTGTCCATTTCACAAGATTTAATGGAGGGTTTAGATGGAATGGTCAGCTTCTGTGTTATTGGAGGTGAGCAGTAACAGCTAACCTGAGGTGAGCTTTCTGCTTTTTCTCATCTCTCCCCAAATCACACAAACAAGGCTCACCGCATAAATAAGCTAAGCTTGAGAGCCCATACCCAGAGCAAAGCAAAGAGCAATAGGAGACAAAGCGGCAAGCAGCACACAGGGTGTTAATGCGATGGAAGACAGATGCAGTTATGGAAACAGCACCTTTACCATGACCCAAATTCTCTTAAGGTAACTGATCATCTCTCTGACAAGCAAGCACCTACAGCATAAGCACATAACATGAACAGAAAGATAGAAGCTAGAAAGCACCCGAACACCAGAGTTTATTATTGCTGCTCCCCATTGATCGCACCTCAGGCAGCTGGCTGCTGGTGCTGTCTGAGTGGACCATCTCCAAAACAGGGCTGTCCAGCCGAGGGAGAGAGGATAGGACAGTGGCCTCTTCAGTCAGGGCACTACTGGACGATTCTTGAGATTGCTGTAGAGAGTCCACATGATTGGATGCAGTGTCATCTGTAGCCGAGTCACTGTTCAGCTGGAGGGAAAACACAAACATAAAATATGGTTAGTTTCTCTTTGGACACAAAGCAGATGTAATGTGTCATCTAGACTGATGCAAAGCTTGGTTCAATATATGCACTTCAAATAAACAATCTAAACCTTAATATACAGTATGTACATTAAAGTAGCTCCTGCAATAATTACAAAATAACTGACTTATTTGTTCATAGTATTTTTATCAATGTGTAGATGATGAACAGATGAAAAAAAATCCAATTTTATCCCAATCAAGCAGATCATTTTAGTCTTTTTAGTCTTAACACTTAAAAATACTTCAAGCAAGAATAAAGATCATGCCACAAATAATATCAGTTTTCTGTTTATATTCTGTCATAATGCATGTCATACAAAAATGCTGCATGCTTATTTTGAAGTGTGGTGTTACTGTATAATACAGGATGAGTACAAATATTTGGGCAAAATGTCTTCTAGAGGCAAAAGCTCATTCTCTCACCGTGCACTACCAAGATCAAGAGCAGAAGAAGAGGAAAAGAAAACACCTCCATTAGACTTGGGTGAAGCAGAGCAAAGCAAAGCACTGTTATTAAAGTATTTAGGAGAAGAACCTACTTGAAATGCAAAAGCAAAAGGGAGTTAGAACTGCTCACCAAAAAAATGAAACAAACAAAAGGCATGCCGAAATTATAATTATCTTAAATTAAATGTTTGTATTTTGAGGTCTTTTTTTCAAATTCTCTGAACTAAGGTGATCAAGTAAGTAATAAACATAAGAAAAGCTACCAAATACAATACCAAGTAAACTGAAGTGAAATTATTTGTTATTTCCCTAAAGTGTACTTACCCAGAAAAAAAAAAAAAAAAAAAAGATTTGAGAAAGGGGATCAGCAGTAATATAGCATTTATAAGGTAGAAGGACCGAGCTGAGATTTTGAGGGGGTATCTACCACCAGCGCAGAAGCAAGCATCTAGCCGCTGTCATGAGGACCAGCTCAGTGCGCGCACACACACTCACGCACACCATGCCAGCGGGCTGTGTAAGGAGCATGGTGGTGGGTGGACCTTGTTTAGAGTGAGACTTACAAGGCCAGAACGGGTGAGAATCTGGCTAGCGCTCAGTACCTCCTCCTCGGATGATTCATCCGTGTCCTCGTGATTGGTCAGGTTGAGGCTTGGCGTGCTTCCTGTGTATTGGCACTCCTGCAGAGATGGCGTGTCCCCTTTGTCCATGCTCTCTAGGGAGCGCCGTCGCACACCCCAGTTGAAGTTGTCCATGCTCTCCCCCTGCAGGACAACCAAGTAAAGAGTAGTCAGAATGACTGTGGAAGAGGGTGGTTAGTAAATGGAGACACAAAGGGCAACACAATGTACATCAACATTCCACAAAAAACTTCCCAATATAAATGCAAATCAAAGATGAATAATTCATGGTTAAAACAAAGAACATTTTGTATTTTACATTATTAACTGAAAGTGACAAAAGTGAATGTTGATTTATCAGAAATATAGTTCAAGATGTAGTAGGAAATTTTCTTTTTTGGTTATTATCAAATACTTTTTGATTTAACTTCCACATAATTACCTGGATATGAAGTGGCATATATTAGGGTATTGGTTTTAATCATACAGTCACATCATAATCCCTGTTCACAATCACAGCAAACATGATTTCTAGTGCACTTTAATTGTAGCAACAGTACAGAGAAACACACAGACACTGAAGAGAATAGCATCTGTAGGAAGTTCTCTGGACCACACTTACCTGTAACTCCTTGTGGCAAGAGAAGAGAAGGAATACATGTGTTAGCAGACTAAAGAGACACTACTTATGAACTTCAACAGTAAGGATTAATAAAACAAGTTGGACAGACAAGACATTATTTTTGTTAATCAAGAACAAGAAAACTAAATTCAAATAAAAAATTTTTCTGCAGACATTCTACCTCGGCATCCTCCAACTCCACATCCAAGAAATCAAAGTCTTTGAAGACACCAAACTGCTGTTCACTGCCTGCATCTTCTCCCTGCACCTCCTCCTCTCGGACCACCTCCTCCACTGTAGGGATCAGGCTGGTCTGCTGGTCAGCAGAGTCCAGATCCTCATTGGAAGAGAAGACCACCTGCACACAAAGGAAACACTTGTAACTTTGTAAAATGGAAATTTCTATTTAACGATACAATATTCAAACAAAACCAAATACACTGACAGACATCACAAGACATAGCAAAAATAGATCTTATTTACAGAGACCTTGTCTGAGGCTTTAGAGTAGGAGAGGAGTCTTACGGATGGATTTTTGGGAACACCAGACTCTGGACCACATAAGGACAGGACATTCATCAGCCTCTCTCTAGTTCTTCTCTGTAAAAAGACAACAGGATGAGAAATCTTAAGATCTGAACTGAAGAAGCTTCCCAGATGGGTGGCGAAA
>JAQQAE010014486.1:0-12372 GCA_029823295.1 Pseudamia nigra
AGTCAACAACACAACAATACAATCAAACTACATTTCAAAATAAAACAGGAAACACTAAACACAAATCATGACACTCTCACTGCGATTTTGGACGTACTGTGTCGTAATTTCCATGCGATATATGTCTGACCGGTGATTTGGAAATAAATGTTCCTTCGTCTTTACACGTGCATATTTTTACAATAATTTATCCACATATTATCTGGATTTTTTTTTTTTAACTTGGGGGTCGAGGAACTGTATTTATTAATTTTGATTGTCAGCGTAAATCTGTTTAGTCAAAGTGAAGAAAAGAAAAAAAAAACTGTTCTCTTACATCCACCAGTAACGCTGCTTTTGAATTTCCCAGTGTTTCAATGAGGGTTAAAAACAAAAAATGACTTTGTTTTTCAATATTAATTTCTCAAACCAAACAAAACAACGGATAACAACTCGTTTTTGATTTCCAATTTAGTCTTCAAATTCAAAGAGGAGGAAAAAGAAATAATAATTATTCTGTTTCTGATACCGGACGTTACCCTGAAGTGACTCTTACTCACCCATGTAACGATAGGTAACGAATTCGCAGCTTTGAAACGCTCTGTACAGTGTGGTCCAAGCACATTTTGGCTGCACAAGGCGACTGCGGCGAGCTGATAACACTGGGTGACATTTCAATAGAGTGTCGTGTGTTAGCTGTTCCAAAATGCTTGGAGATGTTTGTTAGGAGGTTTTGTAACCAGCACCAACTCCAGAGGAAAAGACTTGTGCCTGATACACAACTCGAATCAGCGAGAATCTCTTCAGTAGACAAGGTAGGTCGTGATCTTTAAAAATAGTCTTATTGTTACAGGACTGTTTTCATTCCCTAAATGTTTATACGGCAGCTGAATACAGCAAACACACCTGAACACAGACGGCTTGCACGTTACATCTGGTGTCAGAATAATGAAAATAAAAAAACATGTCATTATTTCATTTCTGCAGCTTTCAATTTGAGCATTAAACCAGATATCAAAAAGAAGTGATTATTTGTTTTGTGTAGTTTTAGAAATGAAAATTGAAGATCGGGGTATTTTTCCATTTATTGCTTTAAATGGGAAATGGAATGGCACCACTGACTTAGATGTACATTTTGAACTTTTGTACTTTGTGGCATCACAGGTTACAGCATTCACACCGAAGGTAAATGCATTAGTCCCAGCCCATGAGCCAGTAGAGAGTGTAAGGGCGTACTCACACTGGCAATCCATGCAACGCCAGGGCACGTTTCACACCTAAAGTGTGGACCGTTTGAGTAATCTGAGTAGAATTGAGCTGCACTCTGGTGGGGCACACTTCCTGGCCCTGGCGTGGTCGGAAGAAGTGGCCCACGGCCCAGCACGATTGGTCGCACGCGAATACGTGCATGCGCAGCTGACGTATTTCAGGTATATACAGTAGATCTCTTTTCCTGCTCCCTCTGCATCTGCGCAATGCAATGAAACAGAAAATCGCCACCTTATATAATGAATAATCCAATAGAAGTCTGTATGTGACCAAATAGGACTCACATGAGCCACACAGTTAGTAAAGTTGTTTATAGGTATTGTGACGTGATATCATCCTATGAATAGGCATATCTGCTGTCAGCGTGGGGGCAAATGCGCTCCGGCTCAGCTCGAGCCAAAATAGCCCTAGTGCGAGTCCCAACCCTCCCAGTTTTGCCCCATGAGACCCAACTTTGAAAAACACCTGCATTGCAGTCAATGGTAATCAATTATATGTCCCCATTTACACACATGATTGTTTAGTTAAAATTTCACTAGGTAAGTCAAGAAAGTTTATTTCAATACTATTCACATATAAGACTGAAAATGTGTAATTTTGGAGACAAACAGGAAGTCATCAATCAACAATCCGAAGAGTAAACATGAGTAGACGTGCAATAATTTTCAACTCTTTATTCTCAAAGCACATGGGTAAATTTGTCAAACTAGCAGCCATTTTGGTGTTGTGACGCATAGCTGACGCCAAAAATTTCATTCTAAACCCGGTCGCACATAGAGAAACCTCGTCTCACCTCAACTAGGAAATCTGTTTGATGTGCGGCGGTTCCTGACCCAGATTTTCTTAATGTCGTCCCGACAGAAATTGTGCTGATTCGACATGTTGAATTGCCGGGACTCAGTCTCGGCGACTTGCGGCGGTCACGACTTGACTTTGCAACTTTTATCATTGTTGGACATGTGAACAATACATGCCACAATGCAATCGATGTTTACTGTCGATAGACGGCGCCAGTTACCGGGTGGGAGTCGTGGTGTCAATCTGCGGCTGTGTGCGATGTACGTTCAATCGTGTGCCAGGCCACCGGACTCATAGAGTTGAGTTGGGATGAGTCATGATTCTGTATGTGCAGCCGGCATAAATGGAACCAGCATTTAGAAATTCAGGTCGTTGAATCTTAAATACACCGATATCAATGATCAGGGAAATTGAACCAAGTTAAAAGTATATTATCAACTCAGAAACAGGCATTGAGACCATTTTGTTGAATGTTTGACTTTTCTGACCTGGAGCCTGGAACTTTTTCAAGGATTTCATGGCCATGTAATACAGTGGTTCCCAAACTTTTTCAACTTGAGACTGAAATATCAAACTGATGCTCCCTCCAGACTTTCTAAAGACACCTAGTAATTCACTGTTAGTGTACATATTTACTAACTGTACTGCCGTCCGAACAGTGCTGGATTAAATACATTTTGTTGAAATCACTTTCAGTTTTTTTTACATGGCTCTGTCTTTTTTAAATTTTTGTTGTAAGATGTTTTGAAGATATCGTCTTCATTTTCATCTTGTTGCATTTTCTGTATCATTTTTGTTTCACCATGTGTTTTACTGCTGAGGCCTGAGGTTGTTATGAAGTCTTCCAGGACACTCTTCTTCCTTTTTAATTCCAAAATATCATTGGCATAATTTTTGGGTAGTTTACTAGACCAACTGCTGACCTAGTAAAAACAGTTCAGTGACCCATTTTCTGTTCCAACCCTACGTTTATAAAAGAAAAAGACAAGATGTCAACAAAAGCAAAGTAGACTCAAGAATTTACAAAATGTTTTCTTTTAAATTTATATTTATTTATTGTTATTATCTGGAGGGACAGGCTGTTAGAATGGCTTAGATGAAAGAAACTGTTTTTGAACGTCAGGTTTGAGCTATGAGTAAGAAATGAATGGAGAACTCAAATGGAATGTTCGTGATTATGTGGTTGCCATGGCAATGACAGTGCAGCGTTGCCATGGTGTTTCCTTTGGTGTTCCTTCAGTCCTCAGATGCCCCTTTGACCCTTTGATTACTACTCAACTGAATAGTATAGTTCATCATAAGACTTCATGTACTTCCAGAGACATCTGAACCTTTCCCGTGATAAAAACCACCTGGCGGGACCAAAGCACTTATGACTCTGAGCTGAAAGATTGACTCCGCATTATTATCCCCTCACCTGAACAAAGAGTGTTCTGACCGACACACTGGGGCGCTTGCTGCCACGCTGAGCTATTCCCTAACAATTCTATTCTACAATTTTTGGTTGAGCCGTAACCGTGGCAACCACTGGAGACTAGGCTTAATGATAACTTCCGAAAGAACTGACTGAAGAGATTGCTTAAGATTTCTAGTCAAAATTATTGTCCTTTGTGAGAGCTTTACGAAAATTTTACGTACAACAAAATGGAGCGGGCAGTTCTCCTGCCTATGGAAGCTGAGGGGTTTATTTCGGGTTTGGAAACTTTCTCTCTAAAGGACGTGGGTTCTTCAAGGTGGTTCAAACAGCATGAGAAAATCGAGCAGCTTAACATGCAGGCAATACTAAATGCTTCTACCATGCATGATGAATACGTCAAGGACCTCCTGGTGTTACATAAAAAGATATCTGTCCTTGTCCATGACATGATCCTAGTCGAGGTATGGAAGCAAAACGTGTTCCCCATCCTCTGTCAGCTGCAGGATGTCAATCCTAGGAGCAGAGTTCTGTTTTACATGGTGATCTACCATGAGGCTACAATAATAAATTTACTTGAAACAATAATGTTCCATAAAGACTCACATGAGGCAGCTGATGACTCCATTCTGGACCTGGTTGATTACTGTCACCGCAAACTCACTCTGCTGGTCAGTAAAATGGACAAGGAGGGTGATGAGGGTGACCACAACAACCTAACAGGGAAACCTCATCTAAACTCAATGAAGGAGTTACAGAATCTAAGTGCTGCCTTGGAGTTTGACATTTCACTGAAGGCTCTGTCTGTTCTGCGTTACATCACTGACCACACAGACAGTATCAGCATCCAAAATCGCATGCTGAATACCCACAACATCCCTTGTGTCCTGGTTCAACTGATTGACCACTGCCCCTGGAGTCGCTGCAGAGCAGGTGCAGTAGAAAAGTACATAAATGGGAAATGGCAGATTCTTGTTGAGGATCATTTAAAGATGACAAAACTTGACGGCCAGGTCTGGATTTCACTTTGCAATCTGCTACTAAAGAAAGACTGCCAGCAGACATATGATTTCAATAATTACAACAAGCAGCAGCTCCTAAAGCTTCGTCCCTTCTTGACAGAAGTGATACTAGATCAGCTTCCAACCCTTGTGACGCTGCAGCAATTCCTGGCTTATCTTGCAGTCACACAAGTCTCCCCTCCAAAAAAGTTGCTTATTTTAGAACAGATCCCAGAAATAAGGAACCGTATTGTGAACGAGAATTCAGGAAAGTGGAAGGCAGTAGCTAAGTATCAAGCCGAAGAACTTTTCAACTTATCTGAAAATGACCTGAGATTCCAGGCAGATAGCTTGTGTCAGATATACTTGTCAGAGTTTTTTCTCTGACAAGCCAAAGTGTGGACTGTGTGGAAAAGAAGCTGACTTCATCCACACCTACACCTTCTAGTTAGTTGATGCTGTTTAGTGGTCATCAGGACCCATTTCAGTAACCAAGTGTGTCACAGGTGCGTTCCGGCAATGAACCTCCACACCCTCAAGGCAGCCTACATGTAACGGAGGAGCTTACTGACAGACTGAAGAGAGCAAGGTTATCTAATACGGACGTAGCACCATCATCTATTCATTCAGGAGAGTCGTCCCCTTGCTGCAGAGACTTTTCACCACAAACACCAGAGGAACAACAGTCTCCTCTACCACTGGCATCCTGTACAGTGGAGCAGCTGCATTACCAAGAGGAGAGAGATTACCTACCACCCATGTCTGTGGAGGTTCTCAGTCATCCATGTCATCCACCTATCCTCCCTGGCCAAGATCTGAACATTGTTGTTGAACAACAATGGTAGATCACCATGTAAATGACCCTGTCTGAATAGAGGAGCAGGACAAAGACACAATCTTTAACCATATACTGTTCTGTTCTTAGAACTCTACTCAGTCAAACTGGAGACAATTTCTTGGGTCATTCACCCTCCCCCTGTTACCGTGCTCAGGGTGAAACCTCTAATGACCCTCTATGACCCTGCCTCTGCCAGCGACCAAGACCCCAATGACCCTGACCCAGGTGAAACTAATACCTCTTAGGATGAAAGGGTGGAGTCCTAAGTCACTGAGTATAAATTCTGGATTTCTGCATTCGGCCAGTTAGAACTGAAGAAGTTACCTGAATAAGTAGTGAAGCTTCTTCAATCCAAACAACCAGTCCAGTCACCATAAGAAAACCACATGCTTTGGATACTATGACATGGATGACTGAGGTGGTAGGTAGTATCTCTCCTCTTGGTGATGTGGCTGCTCCACTGTAAAGGATACTAGTGGTCAAGGAGACTCTGGTGTTTGTGGCAGAAAGTCTGTAGCAACAGGATGACTCCCTCTGCTCTCTTCAGTCTGTCAGTAAGCTGGCAAAACATCTTCAATCCAAGCAACTAGTCCAGCCACCAGAAGAAAACCACATGCTTTGGATACGTACCACCCAGTAATATTCACAGACATTTGTTTGTAACCACACTCCACATGGTGCAACATCCAATCAGCCTGATGCACAGTCATTTTTGACCTGATGACACAGTCTAATGTCATGATGACCGCTTCCAGCCATGTCATGACAGGTTGGTACCAGTATGGGGTTGCCTACAATCATCCTGATGACAGGTACCCACCTCCACATAAGTCTTCCCACCGCCAGCCTGATGAAAGGGTTTGTGGTCAGACAAGGGAGGCTTCTCAAAACTATGGCAAAGATTACATGCTGTCAGCTGAGTCACTACAGCATAATCCAAGAGCCCATCAGTATGATCTTAACTATAGGCAAGGAGAACGATATGATGATTATGACTGTTACTGTCATGACAACCGCCGCAGGCCCCTGGATGACCATTGACCAGGTGACTTCTGCCAACACCCAGTAGAATGTCATTGTGCTCCACCCCCCTTTGGCAGACACAGTTAGAGGCATATCGTAGACCCACACCCACTATTCCTGATTTCATATATGAAGATCCAGATGAGGTTGCGAGACTGACACACTGGACAACATACCCCTACTGCATCAATTCCATGTTCTGCAGGAATTACAACAGCATGGCTCTGTAGTAAGTGTCTGGGTGCTAAACTGGCCTGCCTGTGGTCTTGATTTGTTACATACTATAATATGATGTACGTACATCACAAAGGAGGCCAAAGCTGTGAAACAGCTGAACTCCTACATGGTTCTTGAAGAGGCTGAACACTTTTCTCTTCTTCTCCCTCCCCAAGCTTTCCCAACTTGCTAGTGTCCTGTCTTGTCTGTCTGCTTTTTTGAGCCTTATTCACATTGCTCTCTAAACCTAAATCAACTTCGCATTGATCAGCTGGACCCTCAACGCAATTGACACCCTTTTTCGACTAGGAAAACTGGCTCGGGGAAGCCTGCCTGTCCTGATGGGATGTCAGCTGAGGGGTACTTTAGAGATCTCTGGGACCAGTGGAAAATAATCTGCCTCACACCGATGTACATTGAGGACAGAGGACTTATACTTATTGAGAACTACGATAACAGGACTTCTGCTGATTGGATTGGGTGTTGCCCTGTTGTATTGATCTATTAAGAAGATGGAGGCAGCTGTTCAAAGCCCCCAGAAGCTGCCTGTGATGATTTATTTGGTGGGTAGGGTGCTCAGCACTCAACAAGGGATGATTTCTGATATGACTTGAAGGCTGGTTACCAACATAGAGTTGCTAATGGTTCTACAAGGTGCTGGACAACCTGCGAGGGTCAGAAATGCACAACTTGGACAATTGGATAAGATGGACTCAGAGAGGGGGAAACCACATCTCTGCCCTCAAGGAAAAGAATGCATATTATCTTCTATTTTGGCCTTGTTACATTGCTGGCATTGACCAAGCAGCTGCAAATCCCCCTGGGAGAAATGAGGATTAGTGCTCCCAAACCCACCAGCATCCACCCTCTTCTCCTCACAGCCTCCTGACTAAGACACAAGACAAGCAACTTGAAGGCCACATCTCCATGGAAACCGCTGTGTTATCGCCTCAAACCGTGCAAACTGAGACGTGTAATCTTTGAAAATGAATGATGTAATGCAACCGTTTGATGATTGCTGAGGTTTTTTTGCTGTGTACCCATAATTGTGCTCCCCCTGGAGTTTAGTTCAGGGAATTGTTGTTTTTTTTGTCTCTTATCTCATTGTATTTACCCCCATGGTCCAATCCTGTGCTTGACCAGTCGTCCAGTGTCTGTGTTGTTTGTTGTTCTATCTCTAGGCTATAGTCTTTGAGGTTTCAGCCTTGAATTGTCAAGCACCTAGAGATAATCTTGGGTTATGATTGATGCTGCATAAATACAATTGAATTCAACTGATTTGCATAAAATGACTGTGGCTCAACTTTTTATAAAACATGTTGCTGGCGTCAAATTCAAACTGAGGATGTAGCTGTCAAGGCAGGCTTTGACAGTTGATAAGCTGCACATGTTCTATATTGTATTTTAATGTTTTGCAAATTGAAAGATCCTGATTTATTTACATCAACTCAACTTTTTTGGTAATAGTGCTATGAGACTGTTGGCTCTGTACAGAGTTGTTACATCTTGTTTTATGGCTGCACTTTAAACATGTTACTGTGATCATCTTATAAGGTACCGTGCACTTTTATATGCTTAAATTACCAAAATGCACTACTTGTACTTAACAGTTTTGTAAAGCTCATACTGCGTTGAATGGCTCATATTCTTAAAGCCTATGCAACCCTTACAAAAGAAGGTGATTCAGACATATTAGAACTATATCACACTGTAACTCGGCTACTGTCTAAACCACCATTAATGCAGTTTCCATGATTTCAAGACTTTGCCCTAATATGGTTCAATGAGCATTTCAGCTCAAATAAAAGTAGAATGTGCTTTTATGGAAGAACACACCTGCTACTCGGTTATTGTACATTATGATAAAAGCTGTGGGAGAATATTGACAAAGCTCAGCCAGGATGAGAGCATTACCTCGGCAGCAAAGAAGCAAAAATACCAGATTATTACAGCAGCTGCCGGAGTAAAAAAGGCAAGGGAAATGAAAGTATAATATGCATTGCTTTCATTCACACAATTATTGCTTCACATGTGGAAGAAGGTGATATGAAATGTTCTTATAACAGCTGGTTCACAGTCTTTTGCCGCACGTTGAATATATTCATGATGTGGCCACAAGATGCTAATCTCGCTCTCTGATTCTTTATATCCTCTATGTGTCTTGCGTTGAGCAGCAGTGAGACTGATGAGCACGGACAGTTTTGTCTGAGGGGGAAACCGGAGAGGAGACAGGAGTGACACGACGGAGGCCTCCTGCTGAGAAAACAGAGGAGCTGAAGCCGGAGAGGTCAGCAAGTAGATAAATAGAGTAATCTAATTTGTTACCTCAGCCAAATGTATTCCAAATCCTCTGCCGTGTCTCAGAGAAGTGCAGGGTGATGCTAAAGCGTTTGGGCAGGAAGGGACACAATTGGGAGAAAGCTCGCCCAGAGGAAGTTCAACATTATCCTACAGTCCTCAGTGACACCTCGCTAGATGCTGTGCTCTGCATTTCTAATCATCAGTCGACAGTCTGCAGTGAGAGAGAATGAACAAAGAAGTGTCAGGTCGTACGGGTGAAAGGAAAGCTGACGATTAGAGAATAACACCGTAATAAAATAAAATTAGCCCTGTGAAGTCGGGATAAAGACAAGATGTTAAAAGTGAAACCGTGAAACTCAAGTGTTTTGAGGAAAAAAAAGTGTTTTGAGAAAATAAAGTCTTCCTGTTAAAAGACACAATTTTACAAGAGGAAATGAAAAATATTTAGAGAACAAAAGGTAAATTAAACTCACATTTTGTGCTGGTGGATCATAACCAGGTTGTAAGTAGAGCTGAAGTAGTTTCTTACAGAGGAAACTGCAGCAAGAGACAAAAAAAATCAAGAGAGTAGGCAGTTTATTGAAAACTGCTTTTTACACTCAAGCAGTCTGTTCATCAGCTGATCAGAAGTTTAAAACCATAGCCAAAAAACCTGACAAAAGAACTAAAAGTGTCAAAAAAAGACTCCATAGTGGGTAGCCCCACTGTTCTTGCTGATCACTTGAAAAATTCATTTAGGCATGTTTGATGCGAGTGTTTCCAGGAAGCTGTTGGAAAGGTTGCTCGATGTGGTGAAGGTGAATTCACGAAGGGCATCCACAGACTGGAACTGACGTCTGTTATTGTAAACTTCCCTTGCCATCCATTCTTAAACATTTTCAATGTGATTTTGATCACGGGACCATACAGGATAGTCCAAACGAATGGAAGAAGTGCTTTATTAGGTGTCCTTGTGAACTGCTGCATTGTCCTGTTGACGGACCCAGTCATCGCCACACAAATGAGAGTCCTGGGTTAAGAGGGATGCCCGCTGCAACATCTTCATATTGCCATCTGACCCCCCTGCACAACCAGAAGCTTCATCGTTCCACTGAAGGAAAAAGCAGATCATGTTGGAGTCTCTTCCATCTCCTTGTCATGTCAGTAACTTGGGAAGTCATCAGGACCGTCCACGTTCATTTTTTCCTCAGTGAAAAATAAAACTTTTTTCCACCTTTCGATGTGCCATGTTTGGCGTCACATAGGTGGGCGAGAGGATGTGGCCTTTGAAGACGTTTTTTTTTTTTGTTTGTTTTTTAAGCCCTTCACTTGCAGATGCCATTTTATGGACATTGGGCTGCAGCCAGCATCTGTAAGGGCCTTAATTTGGGTTGAGGCTGTGTCTTCACAGACAGCCTGTCAGATCCTCCAGCTCAGAGCAGGTGAAATTTGTTTGGGTCTACCGCTTGACTTTTTTTGTTTCACAACCCTCAGGATTTTTAAAAATGTTTACAGTGACTGCCTTATTGTCCAACGTCAGCAGTGATCGCTCATTGTGAGAGGCCTTGCCTGTGCAGCTCAACAATGGTGCCACCAGGGCTTGACATTAATACCCGCCACCCTTGGGTGGATTTCAACAGTAGCCAGTAAGACAGCCACTCCCACTAGCCATTTTGACAGGCTGTAGTTTTCTCAAATGGGATTTAAAATAAAGCAGACTGCAATGTGAAGCCAGGAACTACAGCTCCCCTATGCACTATCTGCACACAATATGTGTCCTCAAACAACAAATAAAATCTTGGATTATGATTGATGCTGTACAAATATAATTGAAATAAATTGCGTAAAGTGACTGTGGCTCCACTTTTTAAAAACACAAACTCAAACTGAGCATGTAATTGTAAAAAAAAAAAAAGCTTTGACATTTGATAAGCTGCACATAGTCTATATGGTGATTTAAGGTTTTGCAAATTGAGACATCCTAATGTATTTACATCAGCTCAACTTTTTTGGTAATAGTGCTGTAAGACTGCTGGCTGAGTTATTACATCTTGTTTTATGACTGCGCTTCTAACATGTTACTGTGATCATCTCATAAAGTACCGTGCACTTTTATATGCTTAAATTCCCAAAATGGACTCGTTGTACTTCACAGTTTTGCAAAGCTGATGCTGCTTTGATTGGCTCATATTCTTAAAGCCTATGCAACCACTACAAAAGAAGATGATTCAGACATATTAGTACTATTTCACACTGTAACTCGGCTACTGTCTAAACCAGTGATTCCCAACTGGTGGTTTGTGACCCACAAGAGGGTCGCAAAACCTTTTTCAGTGGGTCACAGGCCTTTGCCTGGGCAAAAAAAGTTATGAAAAAACTGTGTGTCATCTATTCGCACTCCTTAACAATAGGTGGCAATAATGCCCTGTAATGCAACTGGACACCGACTGTTTCACACCATAGAAGAAGACCCGTGAAGTTTGTTTGCATATGCTAGACACACACAGTGACATCTCACAGCCAAACAACTTGAGCAGGCGTGTCTACCAGCCACCAAACGCCAACACCTCATTTACTCTGTACACCTGTACAACGGACACGCCACCAAACAAGAGCTAGTCTGTGAGACTTCTGTACCTATCAGTCATGATGCTACTGGCAGGTGATGTGGAAGTAAACAATGGCCCACAGTCTCTGGACAGTATCAGCCTGGCAATTTTTTTTCATGGGACCAGCTTGACAACCAGAGCAAACACAGCCTAATGAGTTGGGTTGGCTACCCCAACCAGCTCACCACTTGGCAGCTTCTGACTCACCAAGGGTTGCCTCCTACGTGGATCTGTCTCTGTGTGGATGCAGATGCAACAACTGCGCACTCACAAGGTCCACCATTGTGGTTGTGCTGATTGAACCAAGCCCACCAGCCTGAGGTTAGCACCATCAGACACTGTCTGGGATGCTAACGCCATCCAGGAGGTTAACGTAATCACATAAGCAGACAACCCTCAGGATACTAACATCATCCAAGAGGCTAATGCCATCTACAAGGCTAACACCGCCCAGAGTGCTAACACTGTCAGTGAGGCTAACGCTGTCCAGGAGGCTAACACCCCAGTTGCCGGTACAGCTGCAGCTCACCAAGTGGAACCTCGCCAGCACCAGCAGCCACAGTTTGACTCAATCAAATCTGGTAGGACTGCTTTCAAAATGGGATAAATGTAGAAGAACAACCGACTAAAATGTTTCAGACTGTGAATTATGCAAAGTTATTATGGGACCCTAAGCTAAAACCAAAAGGGATTTTTGGAGGTTATCTTAACATAAGGAGTTTAGTCTGTAAAGTAGGACAACTCCAACAACTGTTGTCCAATTGTAATCTTGATTACCTGTATCTGTCATAAATGTGTTTGACTCCAACAACTTTTTTACCTGCTTTTTATGCCTCAGGCTATAAAATATACAGAAAAGACAGATTAAGTAGTGGTGGCAAGATGAAGCTCCATGAACCATTGAAACTTTTCATCAACTTGGTTCAGTCCAGTGCAAAGCTTCTT
>JAQQAE010014487.1:0-12372 GCA_029823295.1 Pseudamia nigra
GTTGCTTAGCGCTGTAACTCCGTTGTCGGCTGACGGCCTGTATAGGCCCAGTAACGAGCCTGGGTTGCAGCGTGACACCGTGAGGCTCCTGACTACGGTGGCCGTAAGGCTCAATCCACCAAGCAGTGCAGCTTGGTTCGAGGTCAGTAAGAAAATGAAAGAATTTTAAATGCGCCTTATGGTCTGAAAAATATGGTACATTTCACAGTTGTCAAGTTCATGTAATCACTGTAGTAGTGAGTAATCCTGGCACTGAGGGTGTCAGCCACACTGATTTTTTTAATATGCCGTTTTTGCAACACTGTAGGGTCTGTTAAATGTCCAAAGGTGATTAAATGAACAAGTCATTTTATTATTACAATACTAACTTGTTTAAACATACATTAAAAGATTTAAATTCTTCACTACTGATCCAGCTCACTAAAATGTGTGTTACCACAAAGTTAAAATTTGATGTCACCTTTTATGTGTCAAAGTAGTAAAGCATAGAAACGCCCTAAATATATACATTGAGATCATAGTACAAATCTTCTTTCTTTTGTGTACATTAATATGCCAGACTTTACCTTTTTTCTGGATTTTTTTTGTTGATGTAAAGGGCAATTCACTATGTAAATAAACTTTCCTTAGTTCAAGTTCGCATTTAATTTAATAGTACTGTTGAAGTTACTCTTGGCTATTTACTTGAAGGAAAATGATAACATTCTGGAAGGAAAATATTAACCATTCTGTAAAAGTGAGATAGCTTCTTCTGAAATGGCTGATGGATTTTCATTAGGATTGGTGGTGAAAATGTCTCTTTTGGTCATAAAATGGTAGAAATTACATTAACATAAACCTTGTAAAATTCAAAAACTGTCTTAAACTTTTTTCTTGATAGTTGTCTGCACATAACGATAGTAGACGTCTCACCAAAATCATCTCACACCTGTAAAAATGTAATGCTTCCCAATGCTCCAACTTCATGTATTTCCTGTGGCGGAAGCGTTCGAGGTGATCGTTAATACAACACTGTGAAAAATTAAGAGCAGAGGGAGGGATCACGACATGAAAACTCATTTCCAACACCTGCAATCTCACCCACCAAATTATATGACATGACGTGGTGGGTGGCACATAGCTCCATCTATGCAAATGTTTTTGGCTGAAAAGAAATTATTGATCATAGATCAGAGGAATGTGGCGCCGTGGAGGAGAAAACAGAGGAGGCTCATGCGGGTTCAAATGAGAAAAGCATGATGAATTATGCAAGTGTCTCTCACCTTTTCCTTATTATACAGAACCATCTGAGTGGTAATTAAATTCATGCACTGATAGGATTCCCTCGTTTTCTGCCGCCGTGCTTTTCTTGTGCACTTTGTCATCCTGGCACTTTTCTGAAAATGGAGAAGCAGCAGCAGTGCCGCTGTGACTTGAACTAAGCAGAGGTGCAAAAAAGGTTCCTGGTCATATTACACTTTCTACTTTAATTGAGTAGAGTCTCTGCTTTAATGCAATCAGCAACTTATATTTGAATATACTGTATAACAACAGCAGAGTTCTTTGAAAGGCAGGCTGATGACAAAAGAGTGATTTAACAAAACCTAAAATGCAAAGAAAAAATATCTCAGTACTGCTGCTGCTAAGCATATTGCTAAAACAAACCCTTTGATACTGAGCAAGGAGCACCAAGTTTTAATTACTTTACCTTTGAAAGTAATTATTGTCATCCAGTATCTATGTATTCCTTGGACTATTTTTGATCATCACCACATCTTATTTACAGTACATTTGTCCTGTCTTTGTTTTTTGAACTTGTTTAAACAGCCTTTAAAAATGTGTTATGTCAAAAAGCGGAGCATATCCATTTCAGTGTCTTGGCTGCAGTAGATATTTTTTTAGATATATGTATTATTCTCGTATTGAATTAAATATCATCCATCTGCTTTCCTCATTTCAACTGGTCAGCTGCTTTTCTTCTGCAGTGCCACATTCCTCTGGTCTATGATCAGTAATTTACATTCAGCTAAATATTTGCATAGGTACGTAGACCTGTGCCAACCACCATGTAATGTCATATAATGAGGTGGGAGAGATTACAGGTGTTTAAGGCTGAGCTTTCATGTTTTGATTTATCCTAATAATTTAGCATTATTTTCATTTTCCATTCTTATGGATAAACCTTGGCTCTGTGTTCCTGCATTACTTTTATTTTCTAAAGTAGCACTAAAACAATTATTTTAACCAAATTATCATCATAGTAGATAATTTTTATCCTTTAAATCATGTTAGAGTTCAGACCAAAGCATGATGTAGCAATGTATCAACTTTACACTCATTTGTTCATAAATAAGGAGGGTAAAATGAAAGCTTGTTCAACTGTAGTTAAATCTATATGAATGATGTTGAGCGCGGCAGACCACCGGATCAGTCTGTCCACACTGTCGCTGCACGGAATGCATGGAACCGCTTCGTCCCTACGGAAAAGCGCAGCATCCAAGAATGTTCCTTTTTCCGTCTTTCTTTTTTTTTTCACCTTAGAAGACCCCTTAGACCACAGCGGCCAAGTCTCTGTCATGCACTCAGTCGTGCACACTAACCTGCACTCAGGAAGGTCTGGAGGCTGTTACACGGTGTGCACAACCAGCTGGTTTCCACTGAGAAGAAAACATTTTTATCAGACAAAAAAATACGGAAAGTGTGTATTAAAGCTTACGTCACAGTATAATTAAAAAGTGTAGATTTAAATGTGTAAAACAATCAAATTTGTCCCTTTGTTGCTGAGGCAACAACAATATAGTAAACCTTACCAAGCGCTATCAAATTATATTTTGATTTATTCTGTCGTGTTTTAGTTACCTCACACAGGAAAGTAATTTGAGAACAGTGTACAGAAGGGTTGGTTTATTGTTTAACATTACCATATATACATGAGATAAATAAGATTGTTTTTTATTTATTGTCTGTTTCCATAGATTCGTTCTTGCAACACTTTTAAAAAAGTGAAAATTTGCATGTGATGATTAAAAAAATGCCTCTAAACCGAACATTATTTCAGCAGGGTGGAAGAGACAGTCCATTTTGCAAATTAACTCCTTGAGGAGACCGTGGTCTTGCGATATCCTCGCCTCCCTCACATATTCCACTGTTGAGAGATGTACACAAAGCAGGAAAATGATCCTCCGAGGAAGACCGTGGATTTATGACATGGAGGCGAGTGCGACTGAACACAGCCTACTCCCATCTGGGCTGGGAGCCACCGCCGTACGTGGAGATTTACGGCAAGGACGACACCGCTGATTACTCTCGGTTACTGAAGAGAATTGTACATGGACTTTGTTTTCTGTGTATTTGTGTTTACAATCAGAAAAATGAAACAACAGTGGTCATTATCAGACAAACATCATTTTTTTGGGCAAATCAGTGAATGAGTACACAAAGCTACATTTTCCATGGCTATGAATTAACCTGCAGTTCGTCGAATCACCACTTGAGACTGACACCTACACAAAATTAATCTTCACAGACCCCCATAAAATTTCGGATTTTACAGGGGAAATAAACATGTTTATTGCGTCAGTAAAGGATTTGGTGTGTATAGAGATCCAAATGGACCTCAATTATACCGTCAGTCACAGTTTGACTTATAACGCTTGAATTAGTTAATAAAAGGGTAACCAACCAACATCATTTTAGCTCCACAAGCTGATGCAGCTTTCAACATTACAAGGTTTGCCATGATTTTCATTTCGTGTAATACTAAGAACAAACTGAATGATGTCGAGGTAACAGCACTTTTCATGTTTGTGTTGTGTGCTCTGCGAGATGTTGAGACTTTCTCATCAGTACAAAAATATGCTACTTTCTTGAGTTTTAAATTGACAAACATCATCTGTAAATGACAGCAAAACCCAAACAATGCGGAAAAAATATTTTTCTCTCATCGTCGACCGTAAGACTTTTTTTCTGACCTTCGGTCCCATGTGGCTGAGCAGAAGGGGTGGGATTTGGTCGCACCATAGCTAGTTTTCCCCCATTACAGGTGTATTTTTGAATACACTGCCCATTTAAATGGCATTAAGACTTTAAGTTCCACATAATTGTGGGCATTGACTCTCCAAGTGATAGGCCAATACTGTCCCTGTTTGCTGTGCCATAAGGGCTTTGAGTGTCTGCTGTATGTTTTGGAGCTTCTATTTATTGAATAAAACTTTACTGTATTGAAATACTCAGCTTGTGAGCTAGCGTTGGCTGATGTTCAAATGTCAGTCTACGATGTTGGGAAACTAGCTAGTAGCCAATCGGCAGACTGCTATAAATGATTAGGCAGTAAACCAGCCAGTCAACGTGGCTCACAACCTCATAAATGCAAAGTGAATGCATTTGTGGAGCTGAAAACAGTTGTTGCAGTAGCTACTACACAGACCTAGCAACTGTAGAATTATTTTACCACAGGATGACTGAAGAGAGACAGCCTGTGTTTCAGATTCCCTCAATATTGGGTACAAAACAAAAAAAAATCAACTAAATGACAGACGTACTAGCCTGACAACTGTGAGGTTGTAAGCCGTGTTGAGCAGCAGGTCACTTCTAATCACTTATAGCTTATAAAACTTGTAACAATTGGCTACAAGCTAGTTTGTCAACATTGTCAGTTTTACATTACATACACTACTTATCAAGGATGGACACACCTTTTCCTTGAGTGTTTTTTTTTCTTTATTTTCAACATTATATATTAAAACAATCGATCACCATCCTCAAACATCCAAACTGAAAAAATACACATGGAATTATGTAATAAATGAAAAAAGTGTTGAACAACCCAGAAGATAGCTGTAACATAGTGGTTATGTTAACTTTGAGTTTCACCTTTTACTCTTCACCAGTTAAAAGCAATAACCTTTAGCCCAAAAATACAAAAAGACTTGAAAATGTCACTCTACAAACAGGATATCACTCTTTCTTCATCCACTTATTTTATGCCATATATGATAAATACACAGGCAAAATATGTAAGAAACTGAATAAATGAATGAATAAACAAATTAAATAAACAGGCAAAACACACCCAGACTAATGGACAAAACATATACAGTGGTGCACATGCTGTTTCTGGATCTGAGAAAATGTGAAAACTATGCTGTGACCCCACAAACCTCATGTGTTATGGACTTTTTCTTCTTCCTCTTGACAAATTTGTGGGCTCAGTATTACGCCGTGACCAAATCCTGGACTTTGAGAGTTCAGCCAAACCAAATAATTGCAGCATGGCTGAGGAGCCATTGTGACCCCTTTAACCCTGTCTGGAGCATGCCTCGACATTGTCACTGCGGACAAATTTAACCAGCATCTGCCGAGTGTCACCTTGTCTGATGCCGCATTTAATTGCTCTCCACCCACTTGCCGGACACTGCCACCAAACAGAGATAATAAGGTCAAAACACACATTCTCACCATCTCAATATATCATAATGAGGTCAAGTTCAAGTGAAACGGGAACCAAGAAACAAAGTGGAGCCAGATGTTTGTCTGTTTTCTTTGCAAAAACATTTAATGGATGTTATGAGCTTCATTCGGTATAGAATCGAAATTTCCATTTGAATACAGCATGAACGCGTCTCAAACGCCTTCAAAACAATCTGTCTTTTCCAAAGGTACAATGTGGCTTTACTTCTCAGACAACAACAATCTCCTTCCTGCAGAGAAGGAGATGCAAAATTGTTAAAAAGTTTTTAGATCTATGAGGCTAAATTGACAAAGATGGCATCACTGTATGATCCAGATACGACTGTGATAAAGTGAAGGATTAATTGTTCCTGTATAATTTAAAATCCTGCATTATCTAAAACTCTTTCTGGAAAATCTGGAAAATCCAAAAAGTGAAAACAGGACTGTTTTTCTAAGCTCACAAAAATGCTGACTTTTTAGATACAGTGATTGCCAACATATGACAATGAGAAGTTGTGAAAAGTTGTCATTACAAAATAATGTAAAAAAAATAACTGATGACCTAATCACATTTGTTACTTTTTTGTAAAAGTGCTTTCCACATTGAACACATATATTTTTGTCTTATTAGGGCTTCTGAACATGCTTGAGCTGTGTATTGGTAATTATTTAGCATATTACCTTCACTGTCATGTATATATAAACATCAAATGTTGCTGAAAGTGCACCCATATTTTAAAAAGTAGTAATATTTTTGTTGTTTATTTTTTGGGATAAAGTTGCTAGGGTTAAATAACACTGCTAAGGACCAGCTTATTGCATGATGCAGGGTTAGGGTTAGGGTTAGATACAGTTTGAAATGCAGAACATGTAGTGGATGTGAATGCTTCACACATCACTGGTCTTTAGTGTTCTGAATGATATTTTAATCATGTTCATGCATTTTTGTTTCTTGTAGGGTGGGACAGTCTTTGTATGTCAAGAGAGACAAAGGACAGATGTATAGATTGTTTGACATCAACTTGGAAGTGTGGCTTTCTCACAAACCACTTGCCCCTCCCAAAGCCTACTTTTAGGCCTTTGGGAGGCATACAGTCCATTCCATGGGTCCCATTCCTCTTAGCTGTTTGGATGATACTTTGGGTGAAAGGGGTTCTTCTGTGTGATTGATGAGCCATGGCCAAATAGAGGCTTAGCCCTGGAGGCCCACAAAGACACCATGATCTCAGACATAAACAGTGGCTGCCATTGGGGCTGTGAATACCTGTTGACCATGGAAAGAGGGCTGGTCTCGGTCAGGCAGCTGTGGCCTATACAGCAGGTCTTCTCTGGAGGTTTTAGATGCTTCATGGACTCAAAATACCTCTAAAAAAAAAAAAGATGCCGGCGAGCATTTTAACAGACAACAAGAGTCGGTCTCACTGGGAAATTCCATGTGTGATGTCAGTGTTGGAGTTGGTGTCTTTCCAGTAGTATAGGTGGCGGATGTTCCATGTGACACAGTGTGGTTTGTGAGCACCGGGGCGCCAGCCACAGGCTCGTTAGACAAACTATGACAACAAGATGTTGCCCTTGAAAATCAATTATAAACAGGAGTGTCTCTGCATCTGTTTCTACTTGGAGTTATGTAGTACTGTCTGCGCCTCTCTGTTTTTTTAGACGGCCTGACTCCACTGCCATCCTAATGGTCATCCCTGCAGGATTAGTGATGGCACTAAAGCCTCTGGGACAGCGCTTGTAAATCACTGCAGAAGAACTGCTGCGATGACAGGTCTGGGAGGATGCCGTTATTTGACTAGGCCATTTATTGGGGCTTCTTTGGGAGGCGGGGGTCTCATTATAGGCACTTAGTGTTTTCCCCACTGTGAGGTGTGTAAGCCTAGAATAAAAAATGATTTGGCCATTTTGCAAAGGCCATATGTGGTTAGCAAGCTGTTTGCATGGGGTAAAAGGGCCTTTCTTATTAATGTCTATTAATGACCCTTCAGCACTTTGCTTACACAACCTGGGGCCCATGCTACCTTCAATTGATTCAACGTGTCACCTTTTCACCACCATGCACCAAGGCGCTCTGTTTAAAAATAGAAAACTACTTAACTCTGTGGACCTTTGAAATAGCTGAAGAGAGCTGCCGCAACAAACCTGCCAGTAAACTGAACAACCAGAGACTCTAAGAGAGCACAAACCAATCAATCTTACTGACAACTGCTTAAATGATAATGCATTAGGTCTAAGGGTACTTGGTTTTGATAAAACTCTGAGAATTTTGGCCAGTGTTTCAAAGAAATTTTGAATTTTGGGCTCATACTCTCACAATTGTGTAATTTACAATTAAATATCACACAAAGAATTGATTTTAAATGCACGTATGTTAACCTACTCAAACAGCAGACAGACTTTATTTTTCTGTTTATGTAAATTCCCCTTAAACCAGGAGAATGTCTCTCACTTCACTGGTTTGCCATTGTTGAACTGCGAGGAATATGAAGAAAAACAATGATTCCCCCTGGGTATTTATGTACCATTTTATGTTTTTAAGTTTTTGTCCAGTGGCAGAAGAGTAAATACAACACATCCAGTGGTGCGTTCATTTGGAAATGTGATGTAGCACTTACACTGTTTTCTACACTACTTTAATTGAGACATCAAAGTTGTGTTGCATGTTTTTAAATGTGCATTAAAGCTCAAGAGTAAACAGTGTAAACCTCCCAGCAGGACCCAACATTAATTACAATCAAGTTTGAACAAAAAATTCTTCAGTATAACTCCATTGGAGGGTTCGGATCGTTATTATGCTTAAAATAATCACATTTAAGTCTGTTAAGATCACATACAGTACCTACAACAATCTTTATCCTTAAATAAGGAAAATTCTGTATTCTGATTAATAACTAATATATTTACTAATCATTTTCCTTTTTGAAATCAGGTACAGTTATATTAAGTTTGCAATTTAATTATTTAAGTATGTATAGGTATGTCATTGTTTCCTTACATGTAAAATCCTGTATAACTTATATAGGGAAGCTGTCCTTATACTGTAAACAGTCAAGCATCAGGTTACCTTTACCCAGATAAACCATATGTCATTGACCTCAGACAATGTAAGCTCTGACTGCTTTTGTGTCTTTGTTTCTCTCTGGGGAGGATCTTTATGGCCGTTTCATTTTTTTGTCATGAAGCAGTGAAAGCAGAGCGGTAAAAGTCCCTCATACTGGGACCACCACCAGAGCTAGAGCAACTGTAAAGGTCTTCTGAAAGACCCCATGGGCGAACAGACCCTCCTCCAAACTCCTCCATAAAGTCCCATTGTTATTCTGCTTCATCCATCTGTTCTTCAGGTTCTGTCTTTGGTTCCACCTTATGGGCAGGAGGTATTAAAGAGACACTTGGTTTTGTCTTTGCTTATTAGAGCGTATTGTGCAATTACCTTAACAAATGGAGCTTCCTGACTTTAGCCTGGTCACTTATAAAATCATACAGATCCACAGCTTCAGAATGAAACTGTCAAGTTTTTTTTTTTCATTTTCTCATTTTGTGGATTATTTTTGCTCAATTGCATTCATTATGCTCATTTTGTTAATTTTTTCTTATTTTTGAAAATATGTTATGCATATTTGTTCATGTTGTTCACTGTTTTGTAGTTTCTTAATTATTTTGGTTATTTTTTGGTCATTTTTGATTTTTAATCAGTTGTTCACATTGTTGATTTTTATTGTCAGTTTTTTTTCTTTTTCTCAGATATTTGTACAAATATTGTTCATTGTTTTATTTTTGTTCATTATGTAGATTATACTTGTAAGTATATAATAAATATAATTATTTATTATTATCATTTTTTTTTACATTTTTTTAATTTTTCATTTTTTTCTGTCTCATTGATACTTTGTTCATTATGTGCATCATTTTCTCCATTTACGTTCAATTTGTTCATTTGTTTTTTATTTTTGGTTTTCTTGGGGTTGGGGCAATTTTTGTGTGATACAGTATTTTGTCAATTTTTTTTATTATTTGTTTTTTTCTCAAAAATATGGTCTCAGTTCCATTCTTCTCTATTTTATTGATTATTTTATTCATTTTGTAGATTTTTTTTCATTTTATTATTTTTGTTGATTAGTTTGTTCGTTTTGGTGATTTGGTAAAGGAACAAAATATTGTACAAATTCAACGTTTGTTCATTCTTATCTTTTCCATTTGAAGAGTAAACTACATAAACGTGACGACAGGAAGATTCATTTACGGTAAATAAGGGTCACATCATAGCATATTTTTCTACATTTTCACAACAAGGAGATGCAACGCTTGTTTTTTGGATCTTGAACTGAAAAAGTTTGGGAACCACTGGCCGAAGCTACTGTATCCACAGTGTATTTACTACCCCTTAGTAGCAGCAGCACTTGTGAATGAGCCTGTCGGTTACCGTGAGGGCTTGACACCGTATTACAAATGTCAGTCGTGTAGTTGTAGGTGACGGATTGTCCTACATAGCCATAAACTCCCCCAAACACAACATGTCCTTCTGCAGACTCACAGAACCAGTGTCAAACAACCATAGAACACTGAAATTGTACAACAGCAACATATAGTACAGTGTAAACCCAAGCGATAAGCCGCCTTTTAGTGCTAACAACAAGCCTAACCCAACGAGGTTGACCGGGTCAGTGCAGAATGAAATCCTGTAGAACAGCACATAATGGTTATCGGCTGTAATAAAGGGGCTCTTGTGCTGGAATGGGGATGGCCTTGTGTGTATTGTTGGCATTCATCAGTGCTGCACCGTGATGGTGTGTGAAGATTACACCATGTAATCTTTGCAGGGAAGGAGGGTCTGGATGTGAAGTGGGATGAATGAGACGGATTGGATTTTCACCTTGGACTGCAGTGCGACTTCAATCCACCGACGGCATCTGTGAGCATAAAGGATATTTACATCACGGTCATTCATCAACAGACCATACATGTCATTTAGTGTACACTCATGAAGCATGTTTACATTACATCATGCAGGGAAAATATTGTACCCAAATGACCAACAACAGCATGTTTTTTTCTATAAATGGACATTACCTATTCAGCTGGAGGAACATCATAATCTAATCGTCCTCCTGAGTCAATCATATGTTATTGTTCAACAAATGAAGCCCTGTATTAAAACAGGGAATGGCACAGTTTTAATATCTTTGTTTGAATAAAGTGAGCCTGCAAAGTGAAAGCAGGAAATAGGATATTAATCAGAGTGTTTTCATCTGGTTGGTCTTGGCAGCCAGGGCCAACAAGATGATCATGCACATAAATAACCGACCAAAGAACAGGGCGAGTAACACGATGTACAAGGGCAGGAGGGAAAAGGCCAGACATTGAATTGCATGGCAATTCAGAGTGACGTGAGTACCATATCTTACTCGTTTATATATTCGATCATTTTACAGGACAGTAGATTTTTGGTAGCTTTAATCTGTTCCTCCTAGTAAATACATTTTAGTCTATCCTGCATCCTAGCGATAAATGATGATACACTTAAAACAGGCTGTAGATGATCATTTTAAAAATCAACTCGTTGATATAGTGTCTAATTACAGACAAATATTGAAGTGTTTAATCACTTAACTCATGGATTACTTCTCATGTGTCTGTTTTTCTGTTTCTGTAAATGAATTAAATAGAGCATTTAACTGTTAAGATCTTTGTGCATCGTATATGTTTGGTTGCTGCTATTACAGCCATTTACAGTCAGTCTCTATTCATTTATTTTGCAATGCCCTATTTATGATTTAACAGAAAAAAAACATATTAAGGAACAAATCTATTTACTTTTTTAAGATGGCAGGAAAAATCAAGATGCTACATTTAAAATGCTTTTCCATATATACTTACAACATATTTAATTCCATTATTAGAACAGTTTTCATTAAAAGACAACTGTGTTTGCAATGATACGGTGTAAAAACTGAAATGTGTTTATTTTGTGTATAGCATGTAACAAGGTTCAGAGACTTTTTCCTCATAATTTATCATTAGTGTATCTTTAAGCTGAAATTCACATTCACAAAATTATCCTTTAAGATTTTGTCATCTTGCGTAATTTTAGACTACTCTAGTATCCATTCATCCATCATCTTCCACTTATCCTGGTCAGAGTCGCAGGGGCAGCAGCCTAAACAGAGAAACCCAGACTGCCCTCTCCCCAGCCATCTCCTCTGGGGGGACCCCCAGGCATTCCTAGGCCAGCTGAGAGACACAGTCCCTCCAGTGTGCCCTGGGTGTGTCCCAGTTGGAGCTCGGTTGGACCACCCAGGCCCCTGCCATCGGCTGCCACCCAAACCACACAGCACTGGACCCTTCTGACCCCTCCTGCAGGTGGTGGGCCCACAGGAAGGCATAGTCGTAAGGGTCGTCTGAATCGCTTTTAGTCTGACCTGTTACCAAGGACGTATTTGCCTTTGGAGACCCTAAAAGGGGCAAATTGCCCCTAACAACACAGCTTCTTGGATCACTCAGGCACGCAAACCCCTCCACCACAGTAAGGTCGCAATTCATGGAGGGGACTACTCTAACACTTTAGACAATTTTAGATTATTCAGATATGAAAACATTCAACGTAATCTGCTGTTTGTGATTCTCTTGTCATTGTGTCCATTTTCTGTTATGCTACAATTACAAAATATATTTTTCAAAAGCATTTTTATTCAATTCAATTCAATCTTTATTTGATTAGCGGCAGTCATAATCACTGATTTTCTCTGGGTGCTTCACAATTCGAGGCCGAGACCTCATGACTATACAGAGAGTAAACCCAGCAGAACCACCGAGAGCAAGCCAAAGGCGACAGAGGGGAGGAAAAACCTCTTTTAACAGAAGAGAAAAGAGTATCACAGTATTGCAAGATAGAAAATAAGACAATGAGGTGACTGGAGAGGTGAGAGATGAGGAGAGACAAGGAGG
>JAQQAE010014488.1:0-12372 GCA_029823295.1 Pseudamia nigra
GACTCTGGTACCCTTACACTGACTCTGGTACCCTTACCAAAGTAAGGGTACCAGAGTCAGTGTTTGGATTGTTGTTCAGATTTGTCTCATCACCTTACCAGAGTAAGGCTACCAGAGTATTTGTATTTTTCCAGCCACTGTAAGCTCATTTAAACCTACGTGGATGATGATAAGTATTAAACTTTTTGTAACACCCATAGACTGTATATATTACCTGACAAAGTGACCGTGACGTCACTCATTCGTTTCTGAAGGGCTGTTTTGAGGCCAATCAGGTTGTCACTTTCTGGCTGCTATTTTGGAGCCAAAAACAGGATCAAGCCATATTTGGACAAACAGCAGCGGGGCTAACTCAGCGTTCATGCCGGGGGACTCATGGGAAAGCTAACATTAGCTGCTAGCTTACTGATGCAGTAAAACTTCACCATGCAGTGTCAAACAGTCATATTATGGTGTTGTTAGTGTAAAATGTTTGAGACCATAATGACTCATGACAAAAATTTACTTGCTTAGTATTTACAGATAGAAGTCCAATGTATCTCTATGGAAAAAAAAGCTTCTTGGAGCCAGATGAACACTTCCTCAGCGGCCAAGCGATGGGATTACAATTTAATCTTACTTCTGCATCAGCCTCACTGAACAGCCTGGGTCATGACCCACTAATAATACCTCAACATTAGTTACTACTAAACTCTACACACTGTACCTTTAACAGTTGTTTGATACGCGTTACAACAGAAAGTGAGCTGAAGGCATGTAACAACACATTAGGTAATAACTCAACGTGTAATTCATAACAACAACATGTTGTAATCAACTGTCTGAGCACAATATGTAATAAATGTCCACAAATTTTGTAATACATTATTAAACATTGTGGTGGTACTCCCTGTTCTGTAACAGCCACCCTGATCTATTCAACATTTTGTTGAATTATTACATTATTCAATGTTATTACAGAGCGCAAAGCAACAAACAAAGCAGCTCAGCAGCAAATACATAAATAATATTTTCTTTCAAAATATGGAGAATTTACAGATGACAAGGTGGCAAACCACTGGGAAAAACAAAATGCAACACTACTAAATATACAAATATTTATTGGTAACAAAATAAAACAAAGTACAGTGGAGCATTGACAGAATGGCTTTAGCAGAATTGTCTAAGGTACAAAGTGAGAGTAAGAAGATGAAGGGGTTATGTGTGCACATGTACATATATCTGCACATTCCTCAAGAGGGATATACTGTATATGTCTGTCTGTGAGTGTATCTGTGGATATGACTCTATACCTCAGCAGTGAACGATGGTGGAAAACAGTGAAAAGGCACAGAAAGAAAAGTGTGGGTGTGAGAGTGGGTTTGTGCATACCCCCCAGCTGATGTGTGCACATAATACTCCCATGTCTCTATATGAATGAGTGGATGGGGTGGATGGCAGGCAGCTGCAGCAGTCTGATACGAGCTGTGCTGCACAGATATCAGCAATGACATTTTGGGCTTCGCTACCCACCCACAGCCCCCTGGGAACGTGATGGCAGAGGCAGTGGTCACATGCCCCCCCTTCTTCACATCCCCTTTTCTTGTCAATCACAGCACTGTGCTTCCTGACACTTCATCAGCCCTGTCCTGGCTGAACGCGTTATGCCACATGAACCACCGCGCCAGCACCGAGACCCTGATGCACCGCTGATCTCCTATCTGACCCTTAACCTACTCAGCCTAACTCTGTCTTTACATTCAATCTCTCATCTTTAGCTGCCAGACTGATAGCCCTTTCCTCAGATAGAAGAAAGATGAGAGGAAAGGGGTTGAGTGTGTGTGCTGCTGACAACCAGAAGATAAACGGTTAAACAAGAACCAACACAGAGACATGTGAAAAAATATATATATCATGCTCCTCAGTGGTAAGCAACAGAGTGAGGGAGGAGGGGCTGCATAAATTGAAAAAAGAAGAAAGATAACAGAGAGATAGATTCTAGCCCCTCCTTGAGCCTTCTTTTAGGGCACCTCTTGGCCTCCTCTCCCTCCTTCGCCTCACACTCCCTTCGTCGTCCCCTCTCCACCCACCCCCCGGCCCTCTGGTGTGTTGCTCACTCCATTGTGTCAGCCTTCAGAAGTGCTCAGTTTGAGTGGCAGGCCGTCACAGATCAGTTCCCTGCTAAAGCGGCCCGGCAGGCCGGGGTGACGGGCCAGGAAGGGATCTAAGTGGGGTTTATCAGCGCTTCTTAACGCCTCTCCGGCTCCCTGACACAAAAGAGAGGGGGTATTAAACATCTAAAGCAAACCAAAAAGCGTGAAAGCTCCTTATAGGGCCACGGGATTGCGGATGTGACTGGAGTCTTTAAAAAAAAAGAAGAAAAATACAGTTGGAAAAAAAGCAACACAACGCATCAGCAGTGAGGAAGCATTGAGTGAAAATTCAAATGTTTTTTCCAATCCTTTGTGAATAGAGGACTAGGTGGTACAGAGATAGAGAGAGATAGATAGGGAGAGAGAGAAATACCATCTGTAGGATCAGGATGGGAACTAAGCAAGTGAAAACTAGCTTAGTAAAGCTTCACAGTTTGCCACCTATTTTGTTTGTTAAGCTGACCAATGCAACAGCCTGTCTATATTCATTTTAATTCAAATAAATTTATTCCATAGCAGGAGCTGAAGTCATTAAATATGTTTGTAGGCTAACATGAGCTGATCAGCTGTGGTAGTTCTTTTAGTTTAGTAGAAGGGATCTGTTTAGAGAACAAAGCAGGGTCAGGAATAATGCCACAAAGTTTTTAACTGTAATTTTCTGTGTAATAACCTTGCCTGCCCAACATTTAAACCATTCAATAGAACCTTAGCCTGTAGCATCAAGACAAGAGCCACCAGTGGAGGTGTTATCACTGCCAACCACAGAGATGCTCAGCATATGATGATATACACTTGAGTCTACCATATGCATAAATCCAGTTCTTCCTCATGTTACAGAAATACAAGGCATTGTTCACTTTACACATGCAGCACAAAGAAATGCTGGTCGGGTTGTCACGCATGTCTTTGCCAACATTTCAGATCATGTTAGCAATATGACTATGAAGAAAAAAAAGCATCCCACAACATCTATATGTGTGTGAACCTCCGACCATATAGGGCACTCCCACAGCGCAGAACAACTACGCTCATGCCAGTTTTCACTGCACACAGAACAAGTGAGAGACTGCGTGTGAAATCTCTCCATTGCACTCATTTACTATTCCCCAATCAACACTTAGAAGTTCACGCCACTGTAAAATGATCTAAAACGTCATAGTAGAAAGCAATGACTGTTACATTAACAGTACTTTGTGTTTTGTTACGTTAATTTCGCTAGATTTTAACAGAAACTTATAGTCATAGAGTAGATATCATTTTGGGCACACGAAGTCTTAGTTTCTGCATGTGTAATAGCTCACTTGCACACTGTTTAAATCATATTTTCTAACAAAAACACCAGTTCATCAATCACCCATCATACTATGTGCTATTTTTATAATTTAATAGACAAATTACAAATTTATGAGAGAATGTTGGCCAATTAGGTTTGCCTGATGAATAAGTCTACTGCATGATCAAACACATGTAGAGTGAGCATCTGACAAAGCTATGTGAGGCCACTGATTTATTAACACGGAGCAAATGGAAACTAAATCCTAGAAATATCATAAATATTTCCATACTCCGGCATATACCTTCTGACTTTTCCCTGTGCTGAGACCCTGCTGCTGCCAAAGTGGCACTCACAATAGGTACAGCCTCTAAAGAGCTGCATGGAGGAACATTCAGACGTGGAAATGAACAGTGTCCACACTAGGAGGCCTGAAGACTGGGACCTACGATGAACAATGCTTTTCTGTACGTGTGTAGTACAAAAGCAGGGACTTGTGTGTATGTCAGAGGCTGGCAGGGGGTTAGTAACTGAGACATTTTGTAAAAGGTCAGTGCAGAGTTCAGTCAGAGACATGCATGTGTGCTTGAGAGGAAAACTGCAAGACGTACAATAGTTAGGACAGTTAGAAGGGTCGCTGGTGGCAGGTGGTGCCTAAAGTAAACAAAAGACACAGTGGGAACAATAGACATAATGAAGATAGATGAAAATGTTACAACTTCTACTTTGGTTTGTGTAGGATGGGTTATACGTCATCCCTCTGTGTTTCAACTGTATTGGTTCCACTCAGAATGTATGCAAAAGCTGCGTAAAGGTTATGTGTACCTTATGTGTGTTGTCTCAGTGTGTTTGTCTTGAGCTGTTTTATCACAGCCTGGCTAATTATGTCATTAGCAGTGTGATTAATACAACAGCCGATTGTGGCTCTGCTGCATCAGCCAGGATTACATGGTAGGAAAACCTCCTCTTGGAAACCACCGTGGACTTATATTCTGTTTATGTTTGCAGCTGTGCATGGTATTTTATGTCAGTCTTTATGACAACCAGTTTGAACTACTTGAGTGAGGATATTTAGGCAGGTTCTTTCCCACACATGGACTTTCAAAGATCTGTTGCTTTGCTGGTTCAGACTTGAATTTAGAAGTTAGTGTTAGGTTTAGTAGTTCAGAACTATAGTTAAGGTTTGGTTATGATGAGTAAAGGTACAGTATAGGGTAAGACATTATGTCAGTGAGTGTTGCGATATTTGCCTCAAATACATGTTGTACAGTAGATTATTATAGTACATCACACAGCACAAAGGTATCACAGAACATATTGAGTGAATTTATAAGATTCTCTTTCACTGTGCCTCTTACATTTACTCTGAAGACTAAAAGTAGTACAATGTAAATTAAGTGTATGTACTGTCCTTAGCTGCAAATTTGAAATACTTTTCCACAATGAGATAATATGATCCCACTCTTTTAAGCGCTGTCTTGGATGTTTTCATCTAAATTAATTGCAATAATTTAATTCTTCTTCTGCATCAACAAACAAGAATCCACAGTTAAGTATTAACTTAATCTCCACTGGGATATCTGGTTTAATCCAGTAATGCTGGATTACTGAACTTTTTTTTTTTTTCAGGTTTAGAACATTTCTTTTCATTTTTAAAAGTTTATAGCCAACTAAAATCAAGCACAGAGAGTCAGACAAAACAACATGCATCTCTTTAGTGCAACAGCACTGATGCATGACAGCACCATCTCATAATACTTATGCAACATTAACTTTGACTTTCATGTGATGTTAGTGTTTGAATTCTGTCATAGAATAAAATATATCATACTACATTACCTCCCCCACTGCTAGAAAAAACAAATCATAAAGAAATATTTTACTATAAGCTCTCTTTCAAACTTCCAACATAGTCAATTATATATGCTACAGTAATTGGTTAGTATTGGAAGTAACCAACCTGCAATGAAACACAAAGGGAAAAGTAATGTGCAGGTTTCTGTAGACACAGACCTGGTCAGAGGTAGGTGGATGGAGAATAGCTCAAACGCTGGGAGCAAGCCAGCTTCCATAACAGACACTATAATTGTGTTTAGCAACACGTAACCCACTGAAAATAGTTTATGTAAGTCTATTACAAAATTCACTCCTTTCAGTCTTACACATGAGTAAAACAGATTCTATTAGTCTAGGAGGTTTAACTAGAGATCAGTTATGAAGCCAGTAAACAAAGGCCTCAATAAAACAGGTTTTACAGAATCCAACAGTTGCTGTGAGGATGTGCGTCTATAAACGCAATTGTTCATTATCACAAACCATTATTTGTGGAATCCATTAAATTTACTCATTAAAAAATGTGGGGTATTTTGGGGTTGCAAATTTATTTTCACATAAAGTTATGGTGGAAAAGTAATTAAAGTTACAGTTTAATGAAATCATGAACCATACATGGAGTCACTGGAGATTGCTCATAAATGACTTCAATTAATCACACGCACACTGATTCAGATGATAACTCTGAATCAGAAAGTTTAGAACCCTTGTCTCTATTTTACTTTCTGAATATTTTTCCTCTTATTTTCCTCCTCCCTAACATTGATGGACTGTTGCTTTAAACGTTTGTGGATGGGTGAGAGGTCTGCTGCACCCTGGAGAGAGGACAGGACCAAAGCCACATCTCCAACCATACTTCCCGTTCCTCCTCCCTTGCCCTGTGCTGTCATGGGACGTCTCTGTGGGTGACGGTTTCCCTGGCAACAGAACCCCAACGAGGAGGCTGCATTGTGCACTCCGATGCACAAACGGCTTGTTGAAGGTGAGGAGAGAGGGGGCACAAAGTGATATCGGGTGGAACAGACAAGGTAAACAACTTTGAGCCATTACTCACCACATGGCTCTGTTTCTTTTTTTCCCCTTCTCGCTAATCAACACTAGACCCTGATTAAAACAGCAAAGCCAGCCAAATGAACTTCCATTTGCATATACATGCTGTGTAAAATCAGAACCAGTGCGAGAGTGTGAATTCACCTTGACGTGGCCGTGTTAAATGTATCACACAGTCACGTCTAAATAGCTGAACGCTCTGATTTGCTGTAGTTACAAATCCATTTCCCGCTGAGTTACACAAACAGTACTAGTAAGGCCAAAATAACGTCAGAGTGGCATCTTTTGGGAGCCTGCAGCTTTATTCAGTCTCTTGATGCTAACGAATGGGAGGAATTTGATTCAGCAGAGTGTAAATTTATTTGTACACTTACCCCTGCTGTGGTTGCCAGTCTTTTTTCTAGGGTGGCTCTGTCAGGGCGCCCCCTGCTGTCTGTCAATGTGTACACACCTTCCAGACTGCCAACCTGTCAACATGAAACAGTGGTCAGGATGTGAAAACACTCGTCAAAGACATAAAGCGTTACAGGGCACACAATTTGATTAAAAAAGTTTCCTTCACTGGCAATATTAAGAATGGAAATAGATGCATTTGCTTCTCATCATTACAGTGAGAGCAAAACAGGTACCGTGCGAGAGTGTGAGGGTCAAAAATATATTCTATTCAGTCTTAATCACCCACATGACCCTTTGCACAACATGATTTCAGTCTATTCCCTCTGGCCATCTGCCGTGTGTGGTTTTCTGTACAAGGTGGACCAAAATCAAATAGCACACAGTTTATCTAACCTTATCCTGGGCTTTTCATTTCCAAGCCTTATAAACTCAATCGTATTGACCGCCTGGGAGAGTTAGAACTAACTAAGTGAAATCTACTCGGCGGCAATTGTGTGCAAGATACACACTGTGTATGTGTGTGTGGGTGTGTATGTGTATGTGCGCCTTGCTGATTCTATCTTCCTTCACTTTCATTCTCTCTATTCTCTGTCCCTGAGGTGCATCAGGGCTGAGACTGCCGAGTAAATTGTCCCAAATTGAGTTCCTTCTTGCCGGCAGATACAGGCCACATCCCGACCGTTTAGAGCAAGACAGAGAGAGCGAGAGAGAGAGAGAGCGAGAGAGAGAAAACAATCACAGCACACATCACTTGCTTGAAAATTTTCTCTCTAATTTCTCCCTTTACCTTCCTTTTATACCCGCCCTCCCTGCCTTTCCCTCTTTTTCTTTCCTCTGCTGATTTCCCTGCTGCCTCTCTTTCTTCTACTGGCACATTATTCTTCTGCTTCTCCCTCTTTATATCACACCCCGTGTGTCTCCCTTGTCTTTGTCTGCTGCGATAGGTATACATCAGTCTTTCCTTGTTCAGCTTAGCTTTTTTTTCTTTGATGTTTCTCTCCCCTCCTGCCTCTTCTCTCAGTCTTATTCAATTTTTCCATCTCCTCACCAGTGCTCTTTCTCTTCCCTCGTCCTGTTCTTTCACCACCCTAGTTTTTTCTCCTACTGTTCATTGCCTCCTTTGCTCCTGCATCCTATCTTCAATGGCTGCCTGTACCCAGTGACAGAGTACATCACCACAGACCTCCTGGGTGGAGGAGTCTCGCTCTGACAATAATCACACACTAAGTTTATAACATTTGCAGCCCAGCTGAGCCAAGCTGAGCACATGCAACTCCCCTGACGCCGGCACACTCCATTTAACTCTGCAGGGGGCTGCAGGCTGGCTGGGGCAGGGATGAAGCATGAGACTAGGAAGGGTATGCTGGTGGGTTTTTGGGATGGGGCAATGGGAGCTATGGATGGAACGGAGAGCAGTGACAGAGCAGTGACTGGAGACAGATATGTAAATGGAATGAGGATGGATAGCTAGAGTTGAAACTGGTGCTGCAGGGGATGGAGAGGGTGAGGTTTTGGACTTTTTGGTTTGGGGAGAAGCTTGTTTTTCTGATGTGCTTGTCACCGTCTCTGCATGGAATGATAACCCTTCCCTGCTTTCCTTGTCAGCTCTCTGCAAAATTCCTTTTATATTTCCCCTGGCTTTTATGGGTGTTTATTTTTTGTACTGGCAGTAAGGGGGAAGAAACTTCTTTTTGACTCCGTAATTTCAGTTTCAAGTGTCTTTGATAACTCATTGACTTTTGATTTTACTACAGAGGGACATGTATAGGGAACACATTGCCTCTAAGAATAAAGTACAATGATTTGGTTCTATAATGCTTTCTGACAGAAGGTGGCATTTAGCCACTTTGATACATTGGCTGATAATCACAGACGTAGTTCTTTTGTTATGCTGGTTTTGACCCACACTGTTTGGGAAAGTAGTAAGTCTCAGTATTAGCAACATGTGTACTGTTGGATTTACAAGAAACAAGATTTACAAAACAACCTGTGGGTACTTTTCTGATCTACAAATACCAAGCTATCTGAACAAAGATGTTTTAAAAGGACTATACAGTATTACAAGGATTATTATTTACGGTACATATATTGGGTTTCAACTTTAAAGATTTTACTTTCTTTGTGCAGACTCTCTGAACAGCATCTGCAGCATTTTGTTCCTGACATTAATGGTGATCAGCACAAAGTGAGGGTAACATGAAGAAAGGCATTATGTACCTGTTTATGGATTGACTCTGTTGATCAGCATTCTGCATTTGTATATGCAGTTGTCCACACTCTATAAATACATGCATTTTCAAGTGCTACGACCTATGATTTTTTATTTATGTGTAAATACAAATATAGAAAGACATATTTCAAGGTCTGGAAACTCTGAAGTAGGACCCAAAAGCTCCATCAGTTATTCTCATCAGTATCTTTAATACTGATGGAAGGCATCATATTAGGAGTGTGGATTGGGAACAATGTTATCACACACCATAGAAATTTTTTGTATCACAGAAGGCAAACAAAGACAGAAGAAATTCAGGAGTCTAAGGGGTCAATGTTAAACCAGTAGAAAATAAAGAAAGAAAGGAAACCAAGTTAAGAGGTGTAGCTCACAAAAAATACATAAATGTACATTATAGTCTGGACATCAAATTCATGAGGCAGTCACTTGGAATTGTTTTCAGTTACCAGGTGTGCCTTGTCAAGAGTTTGTTTGTGTCACTCCTTGCTTTCCCAAAGTGCAACTACTGTATAAATTCGTATTATGGCAAGAAACACTCAGTTAAGTGAAAAGAGCCCTTCATTTCCTTAACGTCATTAACGTCAGTCAATATGAAAAATCCCAGATGAATGTGTCCCAAAGTGCAGTCACAAAAACCATTAAATACTAGGATGAAACTGGCTCGCATGAGGACCGTCTCAGGAAAGGAAGACCAAGAACTACCTCTGCTAAGAGGGTACATTTATTAGAATTACCAGCCTCAAAAACCACCAACTTATAGCACCTCATATAGCATGTGGAAGGTGTTTGTAGTAAGAGCCCAAAACACCCATCTAACTTCTCCACAAACTTAGGGAAAATGCAACCCAGACAGCACCTACAATCTGTGAACACCTGGAAAAGACCCTGATGGTGTTTTGTTAGCTGAAAGGGTAACAGGTCAATGTGGACGGAGGGAAAACTGTGGGTGAGGTGAAGACTGGCTGTGAAATTGGAAGACAACTGAGGGAGAGGTATATAGAGAAAATAGAGCTGGGGAAAGGGAGAGGGAGGAGGACATGAAAACAGGGGAGCTTTGGAAAACAAAACTGGAGAAGAAGGAAAATACTGATAAAATGAAGCTACTTTTACCTATTGATGACAACATATATCATTAAGTTTGTTATATCAAATATTTCAGCATAAGTACCACACAGGACTATATTTTCATTAGGACACAAGCAGGCGGGGATACTATAGCAGATCATGCAGCAAGTAATAGTGAGGCAATGAGATGGATCATCCTCTATAGTAAATATAAGCTGAGTGGTCAGCCTAATTAATATTATGCATGGTTTGAATCATAATGGTGTATGCTTGATTTCTGGTAATGTGAAGTTCATTTTCCCAACTGCTCCATTTACCTTATGATTCATTATGAACATGCATTTGTGATCACTGCATTTTAACTGCATTAATTTTATATGAATCACATTTTGACTTGTAGGTCATGTAAAACATGTTTGCATCAAATACTGACAATAAATTGTCTCCATACAGTTTCAGTTTCTGCAGCAGAGCTCTACAAGGTTCTGATCCAGGCACCAAATGGAGTAATTCTGTGTGCTCATTTTTAGGGCTTTCAAACCGGTAGAGCTCTGTGCTGGTTCCACTTCCAGAACCTAAATTTGAATCAGCCAGTGGGTTCACACCAGAAAAAAAATTGGTTTGGAACCTGGAACTTAGGTTCCCAACTGAAACTAAAAAACTTGTTTCTTACCTGGGATCCAAAGTAGGTGTCATTTCATTGAGGAAATTTTCTCTTAAATGCACTGAGAAATAACAAACAAATTAAAATATACTTTAAGATTAGTGACACTACAAAAGAAGATGCCCAAAACTTATGCTGTATGTGAAAGTCAGACACCACATTATGGTCTGTTGTTCACTGTGCTCCATCCACCATTAATGGCATGCCCCTCATTATAATAATTGAACAGTTCATTTGGTGTGAAAGCAGCCTCTGTCTCTCCTGCTCACAAGAAAATTATTTGAGCCAGAAATGTACAGTATACTATTGAAATTGTATATAGTAAATATTGAAACACTTAAATTCACATGTTACCTAAGAAAAAGACTTTAGGTAAAATCCTTTGCCTCCTACTTACATACAGCCAGCACTATACCCTCTGCATTGCAGAAAATTGATAACACATTAACTAAACTGTGCTGGCACGGTTGTGAAATAGAAGCTGTGGCGTTGCCCCACTGTTAAAAAAAAGATTGGATGTCACTATAGTAGTCGTCTATCTTCTTATAGAAATTAAACTTGGTGATATAACCTCTACCCTAGGTGTGAAAATGGCAGTCACACAACCAAAGACTGTACTAAGTATTATACCACTGGCTTCCTTATCAGACAAATGGATTATTTTAATGAACTGGAAACAATGTAAACCAAACTGCCTGCGGTCCAATGATAGATCCAATGGTTCTGATAGCACCTGGAACTTGTCTCTAAGATCTTGCCTTGAAAAAGCATAGTAGTTGAAATACTGCTCTATTCTGTACTCCCACCTTGATTTTTTTCTTCTTCTTTTTCATTTCCTTTCTGTTTTGTAGTCACAAGTTTGTTCTTTGTTATTAAAATTAAAAAGGAAAAGGCTTTAAGTGTCTTCTGCTTCTTGATAAATGTATATTGTAAGTGAAATCATGTAAAGAATTTGCATGCAGTAATCAGAAATTTATTCCATATTTGTCAACTTACTGTAGTCTAATTTAAATAAAAATTAGATCTTCATTGTTCTATGCTATGAACTTCTATGAAAAAACCTAGGACATTTATTTGAATGTAGAGGATTCAGGTCTGTGACAATCTAAAAGGCTGTAATTTATCTTCAGTCCCATGCCTCAACACTGTCCAGTAATAACTACCATTAACTCACATGCAATCAGCTGTTGTCAGCTGATTTAGCTGATTTAGTTAGCAACACAGAGGGTGAGAGCACCTTGGTTCACACCTCAACTTAGGATGCTGAAAGGAACTATGAAGATCAGAGAGACAATGGCGCGCTACGAAACTAGTGGAATCTTTTCATGTGTAGAAAGACAGGTTTACAAATTATAAAAAGAACCTTTGTTTGGCCAAAAATACATATTACTCTTCACGAATTGAAGAAAATAGAAACAACCCTCGATTTCTCTTGAGGACGGTTGCTAGATTAACAAAAAGCCATAATTCTATTAAAACCATTGTCCTCTCAACTCTGTCCCCTAATGACTTCTTGCAGTTTTTCACTAATAAAATAATGACTATTAGAGAACATATCTGCAGGGCCTCCCCACCATCTCCCATAACTACATCTAACACAGTATCTGCAGCGCCCCCTACTCTTGTACATCTAGATTCTTTTTCATGTACTAATCTGTTAGAACTAACTAAAATAATCAACTCAGCAAAACCCTCCACGTGTCTGTTAGACCCCGTCCCAACTAAA
>JAQQAE010014489.1:0-12372 GCA_029823295.1 Pseudamia nigra
CAAAGTGGTTTTTCCTTTAAAAATGTGGTGGGTGCGGCTTATAATCAGGTTCGGCTTATAGTCCGGAAAATACGGTAAATCCTCAACATATTTACCCCTGTTGAAAAACGTTCCACTTATACTGTTAACTACAACATTTGTACCATGGACTTCCGCCATAAACACATTTTTGACACCCCCTCCCCTTTAAATTAAAGGGAAAAATAATTTGCCTATAATTTTCAATTTCTTTGCTGTAAGCTCTATGAAGTTTAATAAAAATGTCAATCTCAAAATGTCCCCATTTTAGCCCCTCCCCCACTGACCTCCATGTGACTCTTTGACATCCTCATATAATTCATGATTGGAAACCAGGTCAAAACATATGTGTAGTTAGTGATCACCTCTTTTATTCAGAATGGTTGAAATAAATAAAATAATTTCCAGGAGTGTGTCTGTGTAAATAATCACACACACACTGAAATCACTGGAAAAAAGAACATTTTGAAAACTCTTAAAAAGACATAAAAACTGTTTTTTTTTTAATTCCTTGGCCTTGGCAGGATAAAATCAGGATGAAATCAGGATAAAACCAGGATAAAATCAGGATAAAATTGAGATAAAATCAGGATTTTCATCATGTTTTGAATTAATTTTGAAGGTAAGGCCTCAAAGTGTGTTTTTACTCATATCTACCGTATTCTGCGAATTGAAAGTCACGTTTTTTTGGATAGTCTGGTGAGGGGAGCGACAAATACATGTGAGCGACTTGTATTTTGAATAAATTCAACTATAGGTTGGTTGTCACACCGGTAGCCGCTAGAGGAGGCGAGCTGCGAGCGCTCCCTTGCAGCGCAGCTCAAGCACGCGGTCGCAGGTGCGCGCTTGAGCCCCAAACAAATGCGACCTGTTCTGCAGAGCGAGTAATGCACGTTTTTTTCCTCTTCATTATGCATTTTTTGGCTCATGCGACTAACATACCGGAGCGACTTACCGCCCGGAAAATACGGTAGTTGATTTATGGTTCTCATGTAGTTTACCGCTGAGGAACAACCAAACCAACCAAACAAACCAGAAAAAAATTTGGAAGACAACAGGAAGTCGTAACACAGCTTTATTTTATATAAGGTGAAAGAAAATTTTTCAGATCATGGATGAAGATTGAACCTAAAGTAGACCGAACCCAGATCCAGGTGTGAGTGGTGTCATTCAGAGTGTTGGTTTATGAAATATCTCCAGGTCTAAGGATCTTAAATGAACCTCAGGTGTTTGGTACTTACAGTTGGTTTGGAGACAAGGCTGTACACGTCATTCTTTTGTCCTGCCGTCAGTTTGTTGAACTTGGCATAAGTGTAAACCGTTGAAATATCCACAGGATGAGCACTGCTGCGTCTATCGTCTCTGATCTCCTGGTACACTTGGCTGGCCTGCAGGATGAATATGACACAACGTGAACAGATTTTACAAACAGTGAAGATGCTAAGATTTACTCAAACTCACCTCAGTAACAGGAGAGAAGTGTGGAGCTTGAGGAGGTTCTGAAACATACAGATCACCAGCAGGTCATCAGTCACACTGAGTGTAAAACCATGGGATCTGAACTAGTCTGCAGTCTGTGTGGTTCAGATTCACATCAGCAGTTCCATTCCTATGGTATGAACACTGGTGGTAGTACTCAAGTACATTTACTAAACAGCTGTGTAGCCTTAAGAAAATCACTTCTCAGTGAGGATCATCAGAAAAAAGTCTTCAGTTTACTAGGAGCATAAAGATTGGACTCAATGGAAGAAGGTCATGTGATGTGATGAGCCCAGATTTACCCTGTTCCATAGTGATGGGGCATCAGGGTAAGAAGTGATCGCCCATTATGCCTAGTGTCTACCATACAAGCCTCTGGGAGTTGGTGCAGTTGGTCAGGTCTATGTTCAGTAATGTTATGAGGTCAGCTGACGACCTGACTATACAGAATGACCAGGTTATTTCATCATATATTATAACAGATCATATTCCCATATTCCAAGATGACAATGTCAGGATTCATGAGGCTCAGATTGTCACAGAATGGTTCAGGGAGATGAGACATCATTTAACACATGCATTGTCCTCCACAGAGTCCACACCTTAACCACATTCACAATGTATGGGACGTGTGGAGAAGATGTTGTACAGTGTCTGACTCTCATCATCAATACAAGATCTGGATTAAAAATTAATGAAACTCTGGATGGAAATAATTGTTGTGACATTGTAGAAGCTGATTGAAACGATGACAGAGAATGTGTGACATAATTAAAGATGTAGGTGTCCAATGAAGCATTAGAGTGGACTTTTTTGTCCAAACAGTGTATGATGTTGTAACAGGTTATTTATCTATGAGTAATAACGATGTAAAGGTGACATTAACTGTCATTAATCCAGTGTCAGATTCAAAACCAGGTAAATGTAAAAAATACATGGTGGTAGACACTGCTCAAGATTTGCTGATTGCAATATTTATCATCTCCTCCTTGAGTCTTCACCTTATCATGGTAGAGCGGTTTGTGTGCCTGAGTGATACTAGGAGCTATGTTGTCTGTGGCGATTCGCCCGTGGTAGGGTCTCCCAAGGCAAATTGGTTGTGGGTGACAAGTCAGACTAGGACCCTTCAGATGACCTTACGACTATATCTTCTTGTGGACCCACCATGTTCAGTGCTGTGTGGTTTGGGTGGCAGCCAAAAGTGTTGGCCTGGGGGGTCCAATCCCTGGTTGCGAAAGCTAGCTCCCACTGGGAGGAAGCCCTGGGACAGACCCAGGGCACGCTGGAAGGACTCTGTCTCTTGGCTAGTCTGAGAACACCTGGGGGGTCCCCCTCGAGGAGCTGGAGGAGGTGGATGTGGAGAGGGAAGTGTGGGCTTCTCTGCTTAGGCTGCTGCCCCCGAGACCCTGACCAGATCTATTGTTTAGGACAAGAGTTTACTATCCCTCCTTGTACAACTAGCATTCTAACGAGACTCTGTGGGATGATCAAGTGAGTGAGAGCGTCCTCTGGGTTCTCAAGTGGGCGCCCTCCCTTCTTCGGTGTTTTGTTGATAGGCCCATGACACCTCCAAAGGGTTCAGCAGTGAATCCCACCATCTCAGGTTCACCCCATAGATACCATGTACTCACTTGAAGGCCTAGGTGGAGTCCTTCCTCTTCGCCCAAAGCCACTAACTGACCTTTTCAACAGCTCTGGAGAGGTCCTTGACTGCCTGCCGATGGGACTTCCCCTGCACTCCCAACTCCCGGAGTAGCTTGGATGTTGAGGTGGCTACAAACCCTCTGCAGCTTACTATGACTGGTCAGATCCGTGCTCCCCAGCCTTGCTGTTGTGCATTGGCAGTGAGCGCCATGTATCTCAGCTTCTTGTGCTCATGGGGCACTGTGAGCTCAATAATGTACACATGCCTGAGCACAGCTGACCATGTCTGGTCGCATTTTGCCCAGCATCTGGTCTAGTGGTGACTGGACAGGCTTGACCGTCACCCTCCCAGATACGTGCAAGATGATGGATGGATGAAGATGTTTTACTTGACTTGTTTATTTTTGTTGATTTAGTTCATTACTTTGACCATTTTTGCTCATTTTCTTTTCATTTGCTCAACTTTGTTAGATTTCATTCATCATGCTCATTATTTATTTGTTTTATTTATATTGTTAATTGATTTTTTTTTTTGTTCATTTTACCCCTGCTCATCAAGATGTGGCCAAATGTAATTGAGTAGAAGTAAACAGTATTCTTGAAAATGTCTACACTTAGAAGTAGATTTTTCTCACACAGTCTACTCAAGTACATGTAATGGAGTAAATGTAGTTGAGTACTAACACCTGTGAGTTTCTCTGGTTCTGTGTGCAACTTTGAACCTTTATTCTGTTTTTTTATCTGGACATAAAGAACATGCTGGAATCTGTTTTTCACTCTTACTGAAGTACCTATGTTTATGAGTACTTTTACTGAAGTCATTCCATTTATAGAGTAAAAATACGTTGAGGACTGTTTGTTTACTGGGCGTGAAGTAACCTGTGAGTTAAACTGTCTGTGATGATCGAGATATGATGTGTAACGTGAAGCTATAACTGTTCCCTGCCGTCTCACCTGCGGGTTTATTCTTGTTCTTCCTCCTCCATAAAAAGAGCAGAGCAGCTGAGAACAGGATCAGAACGATGATGAGAACCAGAGTCACGTACAGAACCACACCTGTAGAGGACAGTTCAACAGTTAAATGGTTATTAACAGGGCTGTACTGTGATGTATTCCATACAGACATTTACACTGTGGTTCTGCAGAACATGTTCAGCTGTGATCTCCAGTCTGAGTGTGAACATACCTGTAGTTGGTTCGTTCTGAGGTTCAGGCTGTTCTGTGGTTGTTTGACCAGTCGTTGAACCAGTCGTTAAACTCAGCTCTGTCGTCACAAAGGTGGATGATGGGACAGAAGTTACAGGTGTTTGAGGGTCTGGAGGTGGAGCTGTGATGAAATACACAGTAGATCATAAAAATCAAGCCAACTATAAATGTAAAACCTGGACATTGTGGACAGTGAACTGTACAGTGACTCCATCACTGCAGTGTTTAATGAGTAAAATAGCACAGAGACACATCCTAGTGGAACTGGACATGATTGAAGACATTCTGTCTCTGAATCATCTGATAAATCTATGAACTTAACTGCATCCATCCATCCATCCATCCATCCATCATCTTCCATTTATCCTCATCAGGGTCTCAGAGGTAGCAGCCTAAGCAGAGAAGCCCAGACTTCCCTCTCCCCAGCCACCTCCTCCAGCTCCTCTGGGGGGAACCCCAGGTGTTCCCAGGCCAGCTGAAAGACATAGTCCCTCCAGCGTGTCCTGGGTCTGTCCCAGGGCCTCCTCTCAGTTAGAGCTAGTTTTGGCAACTGGGGATTGGACCACCCAGGCCCACACCTTCGGCTGCCAACCAAACCACACAGCACCGGACCCCTATGATCCTTCCTGCAGGTGGTGGGCCGACAGGAAGACATAGCCATAAGGCTCTTCCGAATCGCTCTTAGTCTGACCTGTCACCTAGGACTAATTTGTCTTGGGAGACCCTACCAGGGGACAGTTGCCCCCAACAACATAGCTCCTAGGATCACTCAGACACACAAACTCCTCCACCATGACAAGGTGGAGATTCAAGGGTGAATCTTGACTTTATGAAATGAAATGTCATGATGATGTTTAGGACATATAGATTTAAGATGAAACACTTTAAAAAGAAACTCACCATCTGCAACTTCAATGCTGAAGTCTATGTATGAATTTCCTCTTATGTCCCGTTCCAGTCCACATCTATACGGTCCAGAGTCAGACTTCTGCAGCCGTTTGATGCTCACATTTAGATATTCCTTAGACAAAAGGCTTCCTTTATATTTGATGCTGTATCTGTGTTTCTTAGCTCTGTTTTTTGTGGTTTTAATCAGAACATCTTCATCTTCTTCACATTTATTCCTACAGAAGATCTTTGTCAATCCAGAGAAATAAAATGAGCACGTAACGGTGATGTCTTCACCTTCAGATCTTCTATAAACTTCATCGTCTCCCCTGATGCTGATGTGTTTGTTCCACAGAGCTGTTAAATAAAGACACACTTTGGAGTGAAAATGCTTAGTGATTTACATTTAGATCCACAGTCTCACTGAGGTTCAAATTCAGGCCAATTCAACGTGAAATCAAAACTAACACCATCTGCGCCTGCTTCAGTTTGATTTCACTTTGTTTTTCTGTGTGAAGCTGCAGGAGTCTGAGACTGGAGCAATGGAAACCAAGTGAAACCTGCTGAGAAGCTGAATCATTGCCACAGACACCGAACATGTATTGACAACGAACAATTGATGACAAATAACACACAGACATCATGGGCAGAACACTTCTCTTTTCTGAGCAGGTTACATCATCACTTGTAGTTTTGAGCTGATGTTAAACAGAACGAACCTTAAACAGGAAGATGATAAACGACAAATACACACCTGAGTATTTAAAACGATGAGAAATAAAGACTATAACAAGAATGAAACATGTTACTCACTGAGGACAAAGATCCAGGTGAAGCTGTGACAAACATTCATGCTGAGACTCGTTTCTTCACCTTGAAAACAGGAAGTATCTCCTTTGTCACTTCTCCCTCATCACATCACTTCAAGTCAAATACAGGACAGTGACGATTTAAAGCAAAATTAACTGAACAGAGGCATGTTTTTAATGAAACGTCTCTGGATCCTTCTGGAAATTTACAACATTGACAATTTCTGTTTCGAGAGAAACAGCAAGACCACAAAAAATTAAAAATGGAAAATAGCCTTTTACTGTGGAGCCATGCTGTTGGAAAACATTCACAATGTGGTTTGACATTGTCTGGATGAAATGAATGAGGCTCTCGTCTATTTGGCAGCATATTGAACCACAACCTGTAGATATTGTTCAGCATTAATCCTGCCTTCACTAATGTGCACTGACACTTTTGGCTTTTGAAACAACTTTTTTTAAAATGAGTTATTGGCAACAAATTAAAATGCAACTCTTCTCAAACCTGTTCCACTATATTGGTTCTACAAAGTGAAATATGCAAATTCAGGTCACATAGTAAAACCAAACAGCAAGCATTATACATCCTGGTCTCAATGGAAACAACAGTAGAGGCTCATGGGTAATGTAGTGCTTAGAGGCAGTGACTAATTCTGAATGAGATGAAAGAAAAAAGACAAGTTCAGTGAAGCGAGTATAAATCCTTGAGGAACTCCACATGTGTTTTTTTTTTTTACCTGTGTTTCTTCCCATTCTTATACTTCATCACAACACCAACACTTTGACAAACAGGCTCAGGATCATGTACAGCAGTTTACCTGTGTTCACCACAGAGTTAGCATGACTGGCTGGAGTCAACATGTTTCACATCTGTCCAATCATTTAACACCATTTACACACCGCAGATCAGAAACATCTGATTCTGTTTTGATGTTTTGTCTTCATATTCAGTACAGACAAACCTGAAACTGCAGAAGTGTTGTCCTGCTGATGTTCAGACTCTCTGTTCGATCAGTCATTGAACAGTCGTTAAACTCTGCTCCGTCGTTGCAGCGGTGGATGATGGGACAGAAGTTACAGGTGGTTGAGGGTCTGGAGACGGAGCTGTGATGAAATACATGGTAGATCATAAAAACCAAACCAAGTATAAAGGTAAAACCTGCATATTGTGGACAGTGAACTGTTCAGTGACTCCATCACAGAGACACATCCTAGTGGAACTGGACATTATTGAAGACATTCTGTCTCTAGGTCATCTGATAAATCTATGAACCTGACTTTCTGAAGTGAAATGTCCTGATGATGTTCAGGACATATATATTTAAGATGAAACACTTTGAGAAGAAACTCATCGTCTCTAACTTCAATCCTGAAGTCTATGTATGAATTTTTCATCCCTCCTTCCAGTCCACATCTGTGCTGTCTGCAGCTGTTTTATGCTCACAGACAAATGTGACTTCATATTTGATGCTGTATCTGCCTGTTTGAGCTGTGGTATGTGTGGTTTTAATCAGAACATCTTCATTTTCTTCACATTTATTTCTGCACAAGATCTTTGTGTCTCCAAACAAACCAACCAAGCATCTGAATGTGACGTCTTCACCTACAGATCTTCTATAAATGATGTCTCCGGTGACGCTGGAGTTTTTGTCCCATAGAGCTGTTAAATAGAGTGAGAGTGAATTTATTTACTCATTTATTCTGACGGTGAAACATTCCCTCATTTCCCTCCAAATGAGATAAATAATGCAGGTGATGTGGTTCTTTTTCTTCATCATTCAATATTTTTCTTAATTTATTTAAAATTCATTTTCTTAGTTATTTCCTTCATTTTGATTCTTTTTATGTTTTTTTCTTTTCCTCTAATTTATTCTTCTTTGTTTATTTTGTTGGTTGTTTTGAACATTTTTGTTATTTTTTCTCATTAGTTTATTCATTTCTATTCATTTTCTTCACTATTTTGTTAATTAGTGGGTTTGCTGAGTCATTCAACAATCCCACTATTGTTGTCTTCAGTTTTTAATATTCTTCTTCTTCCACTTCCATATATTTGTTGTCGTGTAACTACTCTTACATTTTTTGTCTGATTAAAACCGTTCAAACTTCACATTATTCATCTTATTTGGGACATCTCCGAAATTACTTTTCATAATTCTAACCTTTATCATTTTTAAAATATTAAGCATTTTTACAAACTTTATCCCATAAGAAACGAATGGAGAACTCTAACAGAATGTGTGGTTACCATGGCAACAAATATTGTTTTGATCCGTTGATCACTACTCCACTGAATAGCTCATTTAAGTCTTGCACTATTCCAGCAAGTTCAACTATTTTGACTCAGCAATCCCATGGCATTGCTTCAGGGGTTGAACATTTTCTAGTTCATTAATTTTCTAGTTCATTAATTTTGAATTTTTTGGTTCATTTCAAGATTTTTTATTACTACTCATTGAGCTGTGGTCAAATGTATTAAAAAGTAAAAAGTATTGTACAAAACAACTTCTCTCTGAAGCACATTTGATTGAAAAGTCTAGTCTAGTACAGTACAGTGGAACCTCGGGTAATGAACGCTTCTACCAACAAAATTTTTCGGGTTCGAAGAAAAATTTGGCCAAAATTTTGTCCTGTTTAGCGAAAAAAAAATCGGGTTACAAAAGAGATAGACCCGGGAGTGAACGATCACACACCCGGAAGTGAGTGTGCTGCTCCCGGAAGTGACACCAAAACTGGTAGCTAGCTAGCTAATACTAGAAGCTACCAAGCTAGCAACCTGCTAACAACAATAGCTTCAGACAACATCCGTAAACAAAAGCCTACAAAATGTGTGCAGCCCACGAGACGCGTGCAACACAATGCAAAAGCAGAGTTACTTGAGCAACGGTAACAAAATCAGCTCAATTACAGGCACATGTACCCAAACTATGGTCCACAGCATGTGCTAAAACCAGAAGCTACTAAGCTAGCAACCTGCTAACAACTGTAGCCTATGCCGGCATCTGTAATCACAGCCTACTGGAGGGACGCAGTCCACTGACACCATCACATTCATCACCGCCGAGTCATAAGCCGGCAGTGATGAATGTCATAAGCCGACGTAAAGTGTCTTTTAAAAATATTTTTAGAACTAATTTCATGCATTCCTTTTCAGATAGTTAACAGAACTTCCTTTTCAAATAATAATAATGAATAAATGTGCACGTAGAGGTGTATGGGAGTTTCTGTGGGTCTCAGAACAGATTAATTGGTTTTACATGTATTCCTATGGGAAAACCGGTCCCAATTTTTCACCCAACGAACGCCGCAATGGATTAAATTTGTTACCCGAGGTTCCACTGTACATGTAAAGGAGTAAATGTACTTGAGTACTAAAACATCTGAAAATAAGTACCATTCCGCCCTAAACCCAGCCTCTGTTCTCATCCCTTACAAATCCTCTGTCAGTAGCTTTACCTGCACAGATCCACAGCCGAAATGTGAAATGTCCTATTTGTTTGCCAGAGTAGAATATTCAAATGATTTCATATTTAATAAGTAGCACATATATATTATAAATAGGTGGTTTTCTTTATATTCACTGTTTAAATATGATGCTAATGAAATAAACAGGTTATGTACACTTTTTATTCATTTAATATATCCTGTAGCTGCTTGAACTAGTGCAGAAATGAATCAATCAATCAATCAAACTTTATTTGTATAGCGCCAATCATAATCGCCGATAATGCTCAATTAAAGGATCATTTACCAGAATAATATGTATATATCTTCTCTTCCAGCTTTCAGAGAGAGCGAACGCATTTCTATCTTGCTCCCGTCCCAGTTTTCCCTGCTTGCTATGTCTTGTCTGTGTGTTTTGCTTCATTCTCTGTCAGAGTCTCCCCCTAAATCAAAAGCAACATGGAATTGACCAGCTGGACTTCAATGAAATTGACACGCTGTGGTCAGGAAGACGGGTCGAGGGGAAGCAGAGGTCCTCAGAGGACAGCAGCTGCTGGACATGTGAGGATACGTGGACATATGGGGACTTATGTGTTTTTGAGACACTATCCACTGAGGATGTGATGGATATTTATCTATTCGGAACCATGATAACAGGATTTCTGCTGATCGGCTTGGGTGTTTTCCTGGTGTATCGATAAAAAAGACAGAGAGAGCTGTTCAAAGCCCAGTAAAGCTTGTCTCCAAATCAAGCAGTTGGGAAGAGCACTGGCAGCACAACATGGATGATTTCTGCGTTAAATTGAAGGGTGGGTTACAACACAGAAATGTTGGAGTCTCTTCATAGGATGGACTTTTGAGGTCTGGTACCAAAAAAATATAACATTGGACTAGTGAGGAGTTAAATTCTTTTCTGCCTCTGAAAGTGTGACCGTCTTATCTGTTGGTTTTGTTTTGACTCCCTTCTATGGCCTTGAGAGGCCTGAGCGCATTGGAGGAGACACTGCTTGGAGGAATGAGCGCCGCTTTCACGCTTCCCCCGCCTTGCACAAACACTGATAGGTGGCAGGCTGAACTTATCTATGGACATGTGCCGCCATGGTAACTATCATGGATTTTAACATCTGGCTATATGTGCTAAGAGAGGATTCTTGACCTGGGTTAAGTTGAACTTTAGCGAATTCTTGACAGGTTCAAATTAAAACACCATGATGATTCACCACCAGAGGGTGCCCCCCCCCCCAGCAGACTTTTTTAATGGTACTCCAACTGTAAAACATTTCCACATAGATCTCATTCAACAGCCAGTGGGATCATTTTAAAGACTTTAACCTCCAGTTTTCAGTGAAAGTCAGGGGAAAGCATCTATGGTTTACAAAGAGAATTTCAAATTTTACTTCATGTGACACAGAACAGTTTAACATTTGACCTCAGATTATGTTAGATGATGTTTGCCCAGATCAGACAGTGGTGCTTGTGGATGCTGTTCACGTCTTCTTCTTTACATCATACACATTTAACTTGTATTTGTGGATTGAACTGTGAACTGTGTTTTATTTTCTCTGTATCATCAGAGGTCTGTGATGTGCTCAGTCCAGTTGTATCAGTATTTACATTTCCTGACGTGATGTTTGTTCATGTCATTAATCATTAACTAACTGTTCCAGTTGTTCATTCACAGTTTGTTTTTCTATTAATATATTTTAGTGACACTGACCTCATTTAATCTACATTTATATTTAAAACATAAAGAAACAAAAGGCAGAGCAGACATTACATCTGCGTCGACCTTAGCCCGTTTGTCCTCATCACCCTCGTCGTCCTTGTCTCAGATTTTTGTAGCGTCTGTTTCCTCAGTTAAAGCGACTCCTCCTCCTGATTCACTAATAAATAACCTGAACTGTTTCTGCTTCCAAACTTTTCCACCGGTGACAGGAACCTTTTCTACTGACGCTGAGCCGTTCACGGACTCGTCTTAACGTCTGATGGACTCTGTCTTCATCTTTTACTTCACGTTCTCCTTTTGTCTTCTTTTTCTTTTATTTAATCTCTTTCGTCGTTTGCATCTCATCTTGTCTTTGAAGTCGTTTTTGTCTGATTTAGTCATTTCCGTTGGTTTTGTCTCTTTGCGTGTCTTGCGTCGTTTTAAAGTCATTTCTTCATTTGCATCATTTTTGTCTCAATTCAGCTTTTACGTGGGTGTGTCCCTGTTTCATCTCTTGCGCCGTTTTCATCTCGTTTCGTCTTTTACATCGGTTTTCTCTCGTTCCAGCGTTTCTGTTTTGTGTGTTTTACATCGTTTTCATCTCATTTCATCTTTTACATTTTATTTGTCTTGCTTCGTTTTTCACATTCTGCATTTTTTTTATCCTGTTTTTTTGGCTTTGTCTTTTACTTTATTTTTGACCTGTTGCATCTTCTACATCAGGCAGTAACTCAGCTCAAAATCTGTCAAACTGAAGCCTGTTTGGAAAATGTAAGATGCAGGAAGTCCACATATTGGTGTTAAAATATTGCAGGGAAATGAACATGACTCCTTCGATGAACATTTTATCCATTTCTCAGATCCCGCCTGAGTCGCCGAAGCTTCGTTTGATCAAATCATGAGTAAACTGTTGCTGAAAGTCCATTGCGGAAAATATACGGCTTCATTCCAGGTGACGAAACAAATATGACGGATTTGGAGTCTTCAATCAGGTGCATCATGGATCAGGTGTGTGTCATCTGTCTGAATGCCACAGAAATAAGAAAAACATGAAGAAAATAATCAAGAAAAACAACTAATAATGAATTAAATATTGTAAGAGAATGCCCAAAGACATCCATAGGGAAGGCACACGTAATTCATAAGGGGTGTGAGGTTCCAGAAATGTCTAGTGGGTTTTGT
>JAQQAE010014490.1:0-12371 GCA_029823295.1 Pseudamia nigra
GGCATCATGATGTTATATGACAATACAGAAGAAATTTGCTTTGGAGGTTATTATATTGTTATTTATTCAGCTTAATTCAGGAGGAGGTTGGGGAGGTGGAGGAGATAATTTTCACATTTGCGAGCTAGCAATGGTCACATGAGAGCAGCAGCATGTGGAGTGAATAAAGGCAGTGAGCATTTAAATGAGCGGCTGATTAGGGGATGGCAGGGCTGACACTGACTGGATGGAAAACTGGCACAGTCTTCCACAGCTTTCTGAACTACACACAGGCTTCATTAATGCTAAACTTATCCGACGAACTGCTGGTGATAGCAGTTAGTTGGCTAATCCCCGTCTCCATTCTGTTCATGCTAGCTTAGAAATGCTAAACTTAGCTGACTAGTTGCATCTGTATCTACACACTAAAGATTTTGAGTTTCATATGAAAAGTTTTTATTGTCGTTTGATCGCAGCACTAAATCAATAAATAAATATACTGACAGTCAATGACACTTTTCAAGCAGAGTGTTGTTTTTTTTTCTCAAAATAGGGTGGTCTGGGAGTTTCATTTTTGATGCATGCCAGATTGTATGAATACTTTAGTTTAGTTGGTGGATTGTGCTGTTGACATGCTTCCCTGCACATGGGTACCCAGCTTGCAAAAACTGAACTAAGTGCCATTTCACAAATACACAAATGGTGTGTACAGATCTTTGGGAGTAGCTTACAAACCCTATAAAAAGCCATGAAAAAGGCCATCATTTTCATTTTTGCCCAAGCCAAGCCTTTCAAGAGATGACCCACGACATGACAGTCCTCCAGCAGGACAATGCTCGGCCACACCTCACATGCATCACAACAACTCTGCAGTTACAAGGGACAAATGACTTGCCATGGCTGCCACACTCCCCAGATCCTAACCCCACTGGGACCCCCCCCAACACACAGAACAACAACAGGGTTTCTCGTCCACAGAACGGGCTGCAGCCGACACAGGCAAACTGGGAGAAATGGGTGCTACTACAGTGAGACATGGTGGAATTCATAACTATGCAAGTTAAATTTTAGCAAACTTGCCTTGGAATTAAGCTAATGACGATAGGTGCTGTTTGAGTCCTGCTTCAAAAAATATGTCAGAGGCACAAAGCACATAAAAGGTGGATGTAGTAAAAAAACACACTGTTTAAAGGGACTTTCTCACACCTAAAAGAGAAACCTGATCCCACAGTGCTCTTTCTTAAAAGTACACATTTATTACCTCAGGGCTGCCTGATGGGCAGGGCAGCAGTCTCTTCACCAGGCTGTAAATGTCATCTTCTCTTTGACACATTAGTAACAAATGAGTGAAGGAGACGTTAACACAGATGCTTTGACTTTGCTTCCTCTGGTGAAGCCAAATATTTGGCTGAAAACTCACAACCAATGATCAGATTACAGGTTTAAAAACATAAATCAGGAGCAAATATCTGCAAAACAAACTTAAGTATGATAGCACTACTATTTCTTTTATTGTGCAGCCTTTTAAATTAGAGCTGAGAGATAAAATTATCATCAGGATATTTTTCTATATGATGATATTTAACGGTGATAACTTATTTTCATAAGCATTTTTCTTTAGTCTGTTTCTTCTTATGAACTCAGAATTTTTAACATTAATAAATCAAAATCAATGAAATGAACAGAAAAAAAATGCTTTCTGTCTTTGCAGCTTGTATGCTTTTCTTCAGAAATCAGAAATACTTTATTAATCCCCAATGGGGAAATTCTTTTGCCCTTCACATTGGTTTTGTCACTTTGCCTTATGCCATTTTTGGTTTTTTGTTTCTTTAACATCTTTTACATGTTGTTGAATCTTTTTGATCTGTTCGTGTCTTCTTTTACATAGGTTTTGTCTTCACACATTTTTTGTGTTTTTGTATCTTTTTGTATGTTCTAAAACATTTTGTTTTTGTGCGTCTTTAAGTAATAAATTAAAACTACAAATAACCATCTGGTGTCTTTAATTCTTCGTCAGGACCAGAAATCTGCCTTTAAACTTAAATAACATAAGGATTTGACATTTAATCATTGAAATTATCATTATCAAGTGATTTAAACATTTTTGCCATATCACTCTAAATATGGATGTACCATATTTGGATGTTGAGCCAAAACTAAGAGACTAAAATGTATTAAAAATTATGACAGAGGTTGTATAAACTTGATATGCTGCATAATATAATTTGTCTGCCCTAAAGTGACAGAAATTACAAATATAAATTTCACTTTTTTTGTGTTCCTTAAGGTCACAAATGACTGCATATTGGCAGTTTTCGGGTGGTGTTTTCACTTTAAAACGAGCACAGCACTCTTTTTTAAATTCTTTTTATGTCTTGAAGAAACATTAGGGTCGCCTTCTGGAAGTGCTGACCTGGGCCAGACAGCGAGGCTATAGAACTGGCAACTGTCTCTCCACACCATTAATCAGGCACACAGAGGACTGTCTTCAATCCAGATGGGGAGCCTCTCTACAACCAGAGAAAAATAAGCAGGCTAATTAATTCTTATTGTTATAGACAGAGGGAGATTAGATGGAGAGAAATTGAGAGGAGGACAAGGGGAAAGAGTGGGGACTGAGTCACCTTAAACAAAGCTGTGGACTCGATATATTCTTCATACATGGTCATTGTGTCTTGAGGAAAATTTCTAGGACTCGCAATGCTGTCAGACTGAACGAGAAGGGCAGAGCGACATCGTAGCTAGAGGTTAATGAATGATAAGGAGCCTGGAGCACTGCGGGACACGGTATGGCAGTGATTAGACAGGTCCAATAGGAGGCAGTCAAACTAGGAGACTACTTTACAAGGATAAGAGAGATAACAGAATAATTCCCAGTGGCTATATTCCTATGTAACTATGCTGAGTACGGACCTATACACTGATAAGTACAGATAAATGTGACAGACTGCTACAGTAGTGACTTCGACAGAGCACTACACGTAACACTGAACAGGGAAATGAAGGAGAAGATGGCAGCACAGTTAGTGATATTCACATAAAAATAGCATTTCTGTCAATGTAATGGCAGAATCCTTTGAGGATGAGCTCCTACGCTAACCAGTATTAAATTAATTTGGATCACTGTGTTGCCAAACGTTTTAACAAAAATTTGTTTTACCAATGGCTTTTTCTCTTTGGATGATAAAGAGGAGAACTTCAGCCATTTTGATTTGCTGCTTGCAATTATATTATTGCTTATACTATAGCAGTTATATAATTGAAAGCACTATTTAGTATCTATCATAAAAAATTGGCTTACAGGAAATATTTTTTTGTACCATTAGGTGATTATTTCACTTTGCATTCTCTCTTCTGTTATCTGCATGTTATGGTTTTCAAAGTCTCCTCAGCTGCATAAAAGCGCAGTGACAATCGCTACAGCTGGGACTACACACTTAAAATGGCAAGCTCTGACAAAGACATACTGTACATCTTACATGTGCCATTCACTTTTGTTTGCATTTTTTAATTTTAACACCACAATTTACTTCCCTACATGCAACTGTTCCAACCAGGAAACCCCCAAGTTGTTTAGCTAAGGTGCTGTTGTAGCACCCTGTGAGATGAATGTGATTTTATTAAAGACAGGCAAATTAGATCACAATTTTTTTTTTTTTTTAAATGTGTCCACAGCGAGAAGTTGGTCAGTCAATTGGTCATTTCCCACTGTGTTTTAAACATGATATCTTAAACTTGAAAGACACACATTTCCTTGAGTTAAAGAATGACCTAAGAAGAGTTTGGTGGCCACAGGTCAAAGGTCAAGAACATTGTGACCTCATGTCTCTTCATACTTATAATGCAATATCTGAGGAATGTTTTGACAGACTGTTTTGGCATAAACATTCAATAAGGGGCAAGGCGGAAGTGAAACTACTTTCATGGCCAAAGGTCAAGATCGGATTCATTATTGTCCATTTTTATGAACACAATATTAAAAGGTGTCACACAATTGTAGTTACAGTTAGTTCAATTAATGCCACTACCATTTTACAAACCTAGTAATAGTTTAACAACTAGTCATGAAATAGCAAATCCCTCTTCCCAGTTTTAGGAAGCCTTAATTACAGGATTTGATGGTTAAAATATTTTTTGTTGCAGAAATTTATTGACATCATTAATATGAACAGTTAAGTAATTAATATAATGTTTGTACAGAATTGTGTACATTTGACCTTGAAATTGAAGGTCACAGCATATTTGGAATCAGCATAGTCAATAACCCAGGTGTATATGACATTTCCAACCTTGCTACAGAGCTAAAAATGTTCATACAACAAAGTCAACCCTGCTATTCTTTAAGGTCAAAGTCAGTGTCAGGGGTATTTGATGAGCACATCAACAGCAATGAACAATCTATCACACATTCAAATTTGGTGCCTAAATGTATAGTAGTTTTGGTGCTATAGGTCAAATTAGTTTTTGCAGTTACTAATTCTGTGCTGATGGTTGCCATAGTAACCCTACCCCCTATCCTGACTACTCACGTGCCAAATTTGATTAATTTGGGTTCAGGGATTTTGCAGATACAGACTGAATGTTCCGACAGACACATACAAATAAATGTAGCTCTCCACTATATCCTCCAAAACTTCATTCAGGTGGGGGATAATACACACAGAGTCGTGAGGTAGAAGATCTGACTGATCATTAGGAGTGCCAGTCAAATGGTGGAAATTGTGATGACATATGATACTTCTGATTATTCCTTGATTATGTAGTAACTGGCAGGTATGAGCCCTGCACAACAGCTCATCATCACTATTTAAACATTTTGTGTAATTTGCAGAATTACATTAGATGTCAGACCACAAATGAGATGAGTTCCACGCAATCAAATTGCATCAAGATCACTAATTTTGAAAAACAAATCTGTGTCTTTGTGGGTTGCATTCACTTGAATGACATTTTATGTTTATTTGCATAAAGATCTTTTCACTCTTGGTTCAAGTATGTTCATTAACTGAATCCAGCCCGTCTAATGGGCCATTTTATGCATGCAGCAATGGCGTACAGGCCACGGACACTTGCTCTTTTTCTTGTGTCGACATTGTCCCTCATGAACCTGTGAGCATACTCCTCAACCTCATGTGACTCTGTGAAGGAAATCTATTATTTTTTCAATCCTGAGGGAAGGAGAAAGGTCTCTAGCATCATTATTTTCCTTCAAAATGTAACTGACTTTACTGCACACCCTAATTTGCTTGCCGTAATTATAGGTCATGCTCCCCTTTTGTAATTTATAAAACCTTTTGTTCTTATCAATAATGAATGGGCTTTAGCAAATCATGGTGCTATAATATTTTGATATTATGAAAATGCTAATGCGTCAGAGACCTTAAGCCTTATCGGCCAGGTCCGATGCTCTATTAAACAGCCAGCAGAAGAAGTTGAACGCAAATTGCTTATGTTAATGCCCCAGTTGTACCCAGACAGCATGAGGAGTCTGCAATTAATTTCATCCAGGCGGTGGATGGACAGGCAAATTTATTTCCCTTCCACAGGATGGTGGCTCCCCCTCCTTCCTCACAGGTCTCCATGCATAGAATAGGAAAGGCACTGAGAACAAGAGATAGAGGGTAAAAGGGAAAGTGAGAGGGGAGCGGTAACTTAGGAGCAATCTGTGACCTAATTGAACAGCAGCGAAAAGGGAGGGCAGCAACAGGGAAACAAGAGGCAAAATCTTCATTCATTCCACTGACAAGTGTTTTCACAACTTAAACCTGCTTTATTAATTATGTTTGACATTTCCCTAATTACTTTCATTTACATCACATCAGCTCCGAGCAGATGATTAGACTGCATATCAATTCGGTGTAGTGTTAAAGCACAAGGAGAAGAGTGGACACAGTTTTAAAGTGTTATTTTAATATAACTAGTCTGGGACAAACGGCTTTCACATACTTACAGACATGTCCTTTATTTTCCTGTCAACACACTGAGTAGTTACATGTAAATAAAAAGAACATGGTGCACAGTGTAGCACCACTATGTAAGGCTGCTGAATAGAGAAATGAGCCTACCACTGTGCAGAGAGCCCATGTTCCAAACAGCCATCTCTTCTGAGAGCAGTAAACTTTGATGTCTTGTAGAGCACGGCCTATAAACACTTGATTAATTGACACCACTGTTTCCAGTTATATGAGCCCCAACCTTCCAAATGCCAGACAATGATGGAAACACACACAAAGCATGTTATTTTTATCCTGCCTTGAGATAAAGAAGCATCTCCTCAGAGGAATATGCTAAGGCAGACAGCTTAGGTAGAAGTATCTCTGGCCTCGCTGCTCATCTTGTTAAAAACCCTCATTGGGGCTCTCACTGGAGCCGTCAGCCCGGAGACCCCACACCCTCTTCTCACTGTCCTTTTGTTTGTAATCGCACACTCTCTGGGCAATTCTCACAGTGTTGACAGCATTTGTAAAGAGCTCTCCACATAAGACGGGTTACAGGACACTGACTAATAACCATGACACCTACAGCTACTGCAGGGCTCCTGAATATCATTACCTGTACTGACACTATTTCAGTAAAAAAGAAAGTAACACACATTTCATCATATGAAGTGAATGTACTGTAAACTAGAGCTGGGTGATATGATCAAGAAAGTTACTGTGGTATTTTTCATTTTAGTCAAAACTGACAATTATTGAGATAAATCATTTCTACAAGATTTTTTTTTATTGGGTGAAATTATTTGTTATAATTTCCACAAGTTTATGTATAAGGTGAAAATAATGTGAAGACAAAAGAATACTAAACCAAAGTAAAAGATGCCACAAAACAAAAAAAGATGTAAGAGATGCAACAAAAGAAAATGTTGTAAAAAGACAATGAATCCAAAATGTCGTGAAAGACACAGTACAAAAAAACAACAAGATAAAAGAAAACATGAAATGCAAAAAGATTTGTAAAAGATGCGACAAAATGAAAATGCCGTACAAGAGTAAAAGTGCAAGAATGCAAACCATGCAACAAAATGAAAATGTAAAAGACACAAGCAAAAGGCACAAATTATGTAAAAGAAACAGTGAAATGGACATGTCATAAAAGAGTAAAAGGTGGAAGACACAAGACCAAAATGATAAAAAAGATGCATTAATATAAAAATGTTGGAAAACTTGTAAAGACACAAGAAAACAAAAATCTCATAAAATGCGGAAGATGAAAAACAAAGTCACTAATAAGAGAAAAGGAGACACGAAGATGAAAATAACATAAAAGACATAACAAGATGACAGCAACGTAAAATTGTGTAAAAGCTGCGTCAAAGCAAACGTGTTGGGGAAGGCAATAGCACAAATAGTACAAAAAATTACTCTAGTGTTATACATTAATATTGTCAGTATGACAAAAAATGGAAATATGAAAATTGAACTGCCCTCTTTTAAAACAAAATGCCTCTAAATACAAAATAACCCCATTAGCAGACCTTAAAGACATTTTGAAATATGTGTATCCCTATATGAAACTGTACTACAGTAATAGTCATTATCAGTTTATTGCCTTCCTCCACTGTGAGCTGAGACAGACAGTGTAGTTTGCACTTTCTTTAAAATTTCGCCTTCAGATCCATCAGTCCATCTGCGACCTTCCATGTGTCCGCTTAAAGGAATGCAGAGTGCGACTGTCCGTTTTAATTCCAATAACAGTGATTCTTTTATTTTTAAACACATAATGGAAATAGATGAGGATGACTCATAAAAATTTATACCTCAATTCTCCATTTTAATTTATTGCCCACCCTCCAGGCACATATTATTCAAACATTAATATAAAAAAGAACTATACATCAAACAGTGTCAGCTTTCACTTTTCCTTCCATTCATAGTCATGCATATTATATGTAGACGAGGCTTGACTGCTGCCCGTCTTATAACAATTATACATTAAGTAACAAGTGGATTGATGGATTGATAGATAATGTCCATATTCTACACTCAATTTTTAATGACCTTTTCAACACCCCGAATTTTCACTTATATGTTTAGATAATACACTTTATGCAAATGGTAGAATTCTATAAATTTTAGATTTGTGTCGATTCGTCTTCTCCCGTGTCTGAGGGATGTTCATTGTGAAAGGGGATTTTCTTTGTACGTGTTTAATCTGTGTGTGTGTCTGTATGTGTGTGTGTGTGTGTTTACAGGTTGCCTACAAGAATCACATCTTTAAATTTAATGATGTTTGAGATGTGTATGAGATCATTTTAAAAGAAATGTAATACTGAGTTTGTGGACAGTAATGTGTAATATCTCCATCTTCTAAATGAATAAACATGGAGCAAAGTGTATTTTGCTCTATAAATATCAAAGACAACATGAGGACTGAATTAGTTTTGTTTATATTGAGTTAATATTGTAAACACCAAGATCATAACTGAATCCACAAAGTAAACAAAAACGAATAAAGTGAATCAACAAAATGAAAAAAATGAAGCAATAAATAAAATAACCAGGAAAATAAAAAATGAAGAAAATAATAAGCAAAACCTAACATAAATGACCAAAATAATCCAAAATGCACTAAAAACTAAACAAACAGATGTAAGATCAACAATCTGCATTTAAAGCAAAATCAGCAAAGCATGCAATAAATCAATAATAAAATTAACAAAAAATGAAAAGTACAGAAAGTACATGGAAATGCCAACAAAGTAACAAAGCTGTCAAGAAGATGATGAAATAATCAAATTGGACAAAACTGAACAAAATTATGATAAAAAAATGAAGAAAATAATTAATATAATGAATCTAAATTACCCAAATAATTTTAAAAATTAACCAAACATTAACACAAAATTTTAGCGTGATGCTAACAATGACCACATGTACCATAATTCATGCAAAAGGTTTTTTGAGACCCAAATGTTGTACATCTAAATCTATATAGACTAGTATTGATAAATACCCATGAAACTAAACTAAACTACCTCCACCCATATTATGATCATCTGTCTTTGTTGGGTTTTAAGATTCAGATCCTTTCCATGGTTTAAAATGAAAGCTGTGAAAATATGAACACAATGGATGACAGCAAAAACAAGCTATTTAGAATTTTTGTGATATTTGTGACATCACAGCTCATAACCAGTCATAGTCTATGTAACCAGGTAAGTCAGTTGAGAACCAGTTCTCATTAGCAATGACGACCTGGGCCGGAGGCACATACAGTATAGAGACAGGCAAACATGATGTGAGTAGGGGCAATTTAGAGTGACCAGTTAACCCAGTGCATGTTTTTGGTTGTGGGAGGAAGCTGGAGAGAACCCATGCAGACACGGGGAGAACATGCAAACTCCCAACTGAAAGGCCCCTCCAGCCGGTGCTGGGATCGAAGCCGTGCTGTGAGGCAGGAGTGCTACCCACTGCACTACTGTGTTGCCCAGATAAAATGCATGAGTTCCACCCCATGAGCCAGTAGAATTCTACATTTTAAATTCCAAGTTTTAAACATTATAATGTACAATCAATCATATTTGACCTTTGTTTTTGTGAAATTTTCTATGGGAGGTGCTTCAGTGTGGTAGAGTGCACCCACATGGCTCAGGCCTAATCGCAGCAGCCCAGGTTCGAATCCAACCCAGGGCCCTCTTCCTCATGCCAGCCCCCATTCCCCTCTCCCATCCATCAAATAAAAGGAAAAATCCCCCCCCAAAAAATACATTTATAACAATGTCCATGTAATTGCCATTATTTTGTGGTAACAGTATCATTTTGTCAGAATATAATCCTTGGTCATCTTGAGAATGACCTGGCTCTGATGACCGTCCCTCGTTTCTGAGGCTGGTAATTCTCATAAGGTATCCTCTGCAGCAGAGGTAGCTCTTGCTCTGGTCTTTGTCAGTCCTCATGAGAGCCAGTTTCATCTTAGTATTTGATGTTTTAGCGACTGTACTTAGGGACACATTGAAAGCTTTTAAGATTTTCTCAGACTGACAGATCTTCATTTCTTAAAGGAATGATGGACTGTCTTTTCTCTTTACTCAACAGTGTTTAGTGTGGATTTGCACAGTAGTTGTAGCAGCACTATTAAGGCTGTTGATTCAGTCCCCACTCTTCCTCTGAACAAAACAGTTGATGGTCTAAAGCCCATGAACATGGAAAGAATGGGCATAAATTAACACATCCATTCCAGACAACGACCTCGTGAATCTGATGCCAGAATAAATGTGCAACAATGTCATCAAAGCTAAATGTAGCTACTTTGGATTATCTAAAATATAAAACATGCCATGGATTATTTTCTTAATTTATTTATTACATAATTCCATGTGTACTGTGTCTCAATTTGGATGTCATCAGTTTAAATTTGCAATACCAAAAAATAATAAATATAGAGAATAAAAAAAATAAATAAATAAATAAAAGTGCTACAGATGTAAATTAAAGTGTCAAAATATGAGACTGTTAATTTACATTTTTTTCTGCAAGGCTGGATTGTGAGGTTGTAAATGCAGTAGTACTGTACAATATTGATGTGCAGTCTTGTTACAGTAAGAATCATTAAGGATCCACTCATGTGATGTGATGCTAACAAACTGTTTGCCTTAGCAACAGGGGGCTAAGTAAACACCCAAATGGCACTGGCTTTTTTTTTCCTCATTTATGTCCTCACCAGTTTCAGTCCCTTATGTTTGGTAATCGGTGTTGGTAAGTCAGAAGACATCAGCTTGACTCTATTAATTACCACCTGATCCTTTCTTCCTGGATAATTAGGTACCCATTAGTTCTAATCAAGTAGTTACTTAATTATTGCAGTAATTAGTCTAATGGTCTAGCAAATTGAAGCTTTATCACTTTCGGATACTTAATGTTCTTGGCAGAGTACATCACAAGTGTCAAGGCTTGAGCTTCAGCAATCAAGCAGCAGAAAAGAAAGTTCATCAAGGTATAAGTGATGTAGGTCTGTTTTCATATGAATCTTACACTTTTACGTTCAGTACAGTGTCAGGTTACATGTTCGGAGCAGGGACACTGAAGATCAATGTCCAGTGGGGGAAAAAAACACAGAAAAAAAAAACAGTTTAAATCTTCTTTATTCAAAATTTCTTTGAGTAAACAATTGCAAATAGGGAAGTAGATATCAGTGAGAACATGACAATGATTATTGGTGCAGATTTATTTTCTATGTGAATACATTTTCTTTTTTGAATTATTTTGTTACGTTATCGTTATTGTGACGAGGAGGCTGTGCTAACTTAGCACGAGTCAATTCTCTAAACTCCCAAGACCACTCCCCATAATCTAATTCTCACTGGACTCTGCGTGTTTGTACAGGACTTGAGTTATGTTCTATAATAACCCTTGGGTGACGTGTTTTAACCCAATCCTGTCAGAGGATAGAGGTGTGTGTTTGCAAAACTCACCCCCACATGTCTGGCTCTGGCAAACACACCCACAGAGTCCATCTGTCCGGCAGTCCACGCACTTTTGTCGAATGAATTGGCCAACTCGCGCTCAGGTCGTTTGTTGTAGTTCTGTGTTTTTTAAGGTGAGTACATACAATAGTGTTAGCATGCTACTTAAAAGTTTGATGATCTGTTTGATTTCTTGTTTTGTTTAGATTTACTTAGGAATAATTTGCTGATAAAACATCAGTTATCAGTGTATTACATGCTCCAGCTAGATGTTTCTGGTTTCACTGCTTTGCTTGTCTGGTTCAGGACAAAAGTGGGGTGAAACTCCAATAGCATACCTGTCCTGTTGACTATTTATTATTTCTGATCATTTTTGATCTGTGGTTGATGACATATGATAATCCTGTCTATTATTTAGAGATTTTTGAGGTGTGGTTGAGTGCAAATAAACTGAGCCCTTGTGGGATTAATAAAGCTGTATGAATCCGAATCATTTGCCATGTTTTTTTATTTATTTATTGTTCCTAATACACATGTTTTTAATGGCAGGGGAAACTGGAGTGCCTGGAGGAAACCCATGCTGACACAGTAAGAACATGCAAACTCCACAGAAGGTCCTGACCCCAGGATGCCTACACAGAACCTTCTTGCTGTAAGGTGCAAATGCTTATAGAATAGTTTAAAAGTACAAACAATCTTCTACTTTTTTTGACTTTGAGTCAGGCCTAAATTTCTGACTTTGAATTTAAATGAAATAATGACTTGACATTTATTACAATAAAAACTGTTAGATAAAAAAAATCTTAGTCGTAGCAATATTTTGGTCATATCATCTAGCTGTACAGGAATTCAGGACTAAATTGAGACTTTTGCCAGGTCCTTTTGATAAATTCCCCTTAACTCACTTAATTTACAGATGCATACCCACACAACAACCCACTTCACAGCGCACATTGGTTGGCTTTAGCTCAGATAAAAAAATCTCTACATG
>JAQQAE010014491.1:0-12371 GCA_029823295.1 Pseudamia nigra
CCACCTCCCCCGCTCTCAAAAACACTCTGACTGAGAGCTTGTTTGAACTTTCTGAAGGACATTTTGCCTGCCATGGTGTATAAACACCATGGTATTTAAGATCTGGACAATTTGAATTGGGGAAGGGTTCTTGACTTTCTGTCAGAGCTGATAACACACAATGCATCCATTGAATCATTTGCACATTTACATACACTCTCCAACTCTTTCTGACCTTGCTTTGTTATTGTTAAACTGTCATCTGCTATATATGCAATTAGAGGGTTTTTTTCTATGTGATCATAATTTTGCTCACTTCTGAGCTATATTCTGATGACTATGCTTTTTTCTGTCTGCCTAATGTGTCACCCTCACCCCTCCGCCCTTTTTTCCCCCCACTGTATGAGGTGCCTGTCGGCCGCGGAGTCATTAGGGAGCGCTTAACATGAGCGCACCTTGATGTCAAGTAAAATTCCTTGCATGTGTAAAAGCATGGTTGGCAATAAAGTTCATTCTGATTCTGATTCATTCGCAGCCATATTTTCTGTTGGTGACGGGGTGGAAATCATTAAAATGTGCATTTGTCCCACCGAATAAAGCACTACTTCAGATTAGAAGTCGCTTTATCTTTCATTTTCTGTCATTAACATGAGTAACTGTTCACAAGAGTACATTGAAATGAAGCAAATATGTTACAATAAGGTAGATCTTCATTGTTATAGAGCTTATTGTCTTGTGTTTAAACGTAGAACACATTAAAATGTTATGATATGTGGAGTCACTTAGTGTACAGCAAAAAAATGGAGCTGTATTATGTCAGTTTAGTATGAATTTTCATTTTAGTTCATGTTATTTTCTTCAATTGCTCATTTTTGTTGCATATTTCATATCATTCACTTGCTTACATTGTTCATTTTCTTGATTATTTTGTATATTTTGGCTCATTCTGTTGCTTATTTTTGCTCATTTTCTTTATTGTATTGTTGATCATTTTTATTCATTTTTGTCCACTTGATTTTGTTCGTTTTTACTCATTTGATTACTTTGTTCATTCTTACTCACTGTTTTAATTATGTTGTTCCTTTTTTACTTGTTTTCTTGACTATTTTGCTCCCTTCTACTAATTTTCTTGATTATTTTGTTCATTATTACATATTCTTTTGATTACATTGTTCCATTGTTTCTACTTTTTAATTACTTTGTTCGATTTTTAGAATTTTTTAAAATTACTTTGTTCATTATTACTCATTTTTGTTAGGTTCATTCTTACAAATTTTTTGTAATATTTTGTTGCCTTTTCACTCATTTTCTTGATTATTTTGTTGCTTTTTTACTCACTTCTTGATTATTCTGTTGCTTTTTCACTCCTTTTCTTGATTATATTTTGCTTTTTTACTCATTTTCTTGATTATTTTGTTATTTTTTTACTCATTTTCTTGATTATTTTGTTGCTTTTTCACTCATTTTCTTGATTATATTGCCCCTCCCCCAGACAAAACCTACACCCTTGATGAGGTCATTTTATGTCAGCTAATTATCCACTGAATTTACAGAAAATATGTGTATTTATCAGTAAACATCTTGTGTAACAGATATTTACAGAGACCAGGGGCTACATAAAAATGAGTCGGTCCTACCAGAAACCTATTGATTTCCTACAGATAAATGTCCATTTAAATGATCAGTTCGGACGCTTGCCAATCTCATATTTACTGTGCATGCAATACACTGAAGCACTGATTGGTAGCCTTTGCTTGTCAATATCACAACCTTGTAAAGAGGCCAATGGATAGCAAGACCTTAAAAAGTCATTACAGCATTCCTTCCTTCAGTATTGATTAGTGTGTTAAAACAAGTACACACACATTCATGTGTCTGTGTGAACGTGCTGTGTGTGTGTGTTTGCATTTGTCTCCTGACTCCGCGGTCACTCACAGCTCTATTGGTGTAACGTTGGACCATATAAAACACAACAGCTAAGCCTTTTCAGTGTCAGGTCAAGGAAACATGAAGCCAAACGATTATTGAAAATCTGTACATAAACAGTGTCAAGGCGAATGGAACTTATATTTGAAAATGGGAATAAATTGATTGGCTATGTGATCATGAGGACATACTGTGGCTAAGGTTTCAAGCGCATGAAGAGTTTTACCTATTGGTAGAGTCTTGTTTCCAGGTGTAGAGGTCAGCGGTTTGAGGAAACTGCAGTCTCTTCCGAGGTCCTGGTTCCCGAAAAACACTGAGGATGTTTGTGTCCCTCGCGTAGGTGGAGAGTCTGACGAGAAAAAAAAAGCATCCCCATTCAACAATGTGGCTTCGTAGAGAGTATTACCAACCTCTGTGGAAGTAGGATGTAGTTGAAGGTCAGAGCCTGGAGATTTCAGGCATAATTTAAGAAAAAATACCACACAGCTGCCACACACATTGAGAGCACCACTGACAGGCAGCTTTCAGGTTCAGAACAAATCAATAAGATGAAGCTAGGAGCTTGTTTTCAATCAAAAACGGAATAGGTACTCCTGTTATGTCAGAAGAAAAACATCTCTATGAACAGAAGATGAAGACGGATGACAAAGTAAAAGGCTGACATCAAAAAGACATCCAGGCTTTTACTAGATTACACTACTATTTATTTTTCCACTGACGTCATTTGAAATATTGTCATTTAAAAGCACAATATCCAACATATGCAAAACAATTCACATATCAGTTACTTTCTTACTTCATAGACTACGATGACCTTAAACACACAGTACCTTTCTGAGTGTCTTGTTTGTCTTCACCCATGATAACAGCATGTACACTGATTTATACATATGTAAGGAACTTGTATTGGATATTCCACAAAAAACATCATATCTGCTCCCAAGTGCCTCAGTTTTCACCTTTTAATGGATAAAAATTGAAAAATGTTCCACAACTTTTTTAAGGCCCGATAGGCCTGAAAAAATGTCCTTTGGTAGTTATAATGACTGTACAAAATTAAACACTTTTCACCTTTAAACTGATAGTTGTTTTGTATTCACTTCAACTACAGAGACATTAAGCCAACAATTCTAACAATAGAGTTCCAAAATTATGCAAAAATGTATTGTTTACTGTCATCATATCACCTAAACCTCTACAAACCTTAATGGAATACTTTCTGCAACCTCACAAAGAAGGAAATTATGTGGACTTCATCTTATGTTCTATTTAACTTGTTAACATATTGCATTTAATTCAGGTGAGTCAAAGGGGTTAACGCCAGGTTAAGCTGAGCTGAGTCAGGTAGAGCAATTTTTGGGTGTTGACTCATATTTACTTTGCTTTTTAAACGTATTCTAGCAGGTAGTATCATAAAGATGAATAGTTATCGTGCCACTTTATCATTTACATTGTTGAAAAAGAAGAATTTAATGATGATTTTGCAAATAAATAATAGCAAATTTGAAGCTTTTTGACTGCGCTGTTGGCAGCCATTTAGAACTTTGAAGGTTTAAGTTAAAGGACCCACTTTTTGGGGCTTTGAGGTTTTGTATAAACTCTATAAGGGAAATAAAAGGCATGTACTGTCCATATGAACTTGCTCTGTGTCATCAGCCTTGAGAATCCACACAGCGAGATGGGAACAGAAAAAGCAAGGCCATTTATGATTTTTTTTTTAAATATTTGTTACATCACAAGTGATAACCAATCATAGTTAAGACAAACTTAGCCCCACCCCCATGAGGCAGCTGTCAACATTTGTGACATTTTTTCAGAAAATTGCCTGTGAAAATGTTATTATTCTGTGTCTACAGTAGTTTTCTATCAGAAATGAGCTACAGTTCAACCAATCAGAAGAGTAGGTGGATACTACACATTGAACTTAGTGTCTATATGAGACAGAGTTACAAAGACACCTTCAGAAAACCAAAGAAAACTCAAAACAACGTACTTTTTTGAGCACCCTTGTAGATATCGTCAGTAAACACCTTTTTACATTTAAGTAGTAAGATATGGGACCTTTAATTTCAGGACTTTTTGTGGTTTTTCATGATGTTTGAACCCTGCCTATAGTGTGAAATGTTATTTTAGATTAGAAATGTAATATTTTGGGCAAATCTTACTGATAATAATAATAATAGTGATAATACCATGTTTACTCAAACACCACTTATTTTGTGCTAAATGTGACACCTGCACTACGTGCAGTCTTACCTGACAGAGAATAAGGGGAGGAGCCACTGGTGCCGCCATTTTCTTTACTGCTGAGAGACGAGGCTGAGCTGGGTTTGGATGTTGATGCACTGCTGGAGAGCTGCCGGGTTTTACAGTCTGAGAAAACACAGAGAGGGAGAATTACAATGTTAACACATGGATATTATGTGTAGTATGTAAGAGAGAGAGTAAGAGAGTTTTTACCTTTCCAGCAGATTAGGGGTCCTTTGCACAGAGCACCCTGAGAATTCTTCACCAGGTAATATTTTAAGTGCTTCTGCTTTTTGGGCTGGGTGGATAACTTCAGATTGATGTGATTCGAAAATTCCGTGAAGTACCTGAAACCCTTTTCTCCACAGCCCACACAGTTTCCTGAAAAACCTGGAAGCAATGGACGAAAAATGAGGAAAAACACTGAGATTACAAAATCACCCAGCTCCCATTTCTGAAGACGCTACAGGTCTTCATAAAACAGAGTGTATCTTCAGTTTCTAATGATGCTCATCGCTATCCTTCACTCTTATCACAGACGCTGGGATCAGACTGACCTAAAAGTGCATTTTTCCCATTCTCATCAGGCAAGAAGCGCCGGTCCACAGCACACACCAGGATGTGTTCAGGGACGCTGGGGGACTTGGCACCAACCAGCTCAAAGCCTGCGGGGACTTCGATGGCCTCTGTTGCCATGGAAACCAAGCGAAGATCCTTGCCAGCCTGACAGAACCCTGAGGAAGCTCAAAATTAGTTTTTCATTTAAAGAGACATGTTTGTTTGTTATTTCCATTAACACAAAATTGGCGGAGAGTTTAAAGTTGTAATGAGGGCTGGTAGTCACCGTCCAGTGTGCAGCAGCCATCTGGTGGAGGAGCTTGCAAGTAAGGAAGAGGAGGGCTGCTGCTGTCTGAGTCATCATCATCCTCTACATCCTCCATATCATTGGAAGAGTGGCCATTTAACAGCTCGTGGCTGGGCAGCTCTCCACTGTGGAGCTCAGCTTTCGGTTTCATGTCTAAAGAACATATCAGATTGTTTAGAATCAGAGGAGTGAACAGCGGAATGTAGTCTACCTTCTACCTCTGAAAGAACAGGAATTCAGTCCTATATATTCAGCCTACATATACAGTACCAGTCAAAACTTAGGACGCACCTTCTCCTACAGGGGTTGTTCTTTATTTTTATCAGTTCTGACATTGTACATTAATACTGAAGACATCCAAGCTCTGAAAGAACATGTATGTAATCATCTAGCAAACAAAAAAGTGCAACAACAACCCAGAATGTGTTTTATATTTAAGATTGTCCACTTCTTGCATTTTTAAGCCGGCCGCACATAGAGAAACGTGACTGATTGAAGGAACCTCGGACACAGCTGCATATCAACACCACGGCGCACACCTGGGAACTGGCGCCATCTATTGACAGTAAACAGTGATTGTATTGTGACGCACATGTCCACCAATGATAAAAGTCACCAAGTTGGAGTTGTGACCGCCACACATTGCCAAGACTTGAGTCCTGGCGATTCAACATGTTGAATCTGCATAATTTCTGTTGGGACATCGTCAAGACTGAAAAATCTGGGTCGAGAACTGCCACACATCAAGCTGATTTCCAGTTACGGCTTTAATATGTTTTAGATCATCAGTTGTCTTGTGCAGAAGAAAGATGGGTCAATAGCTCTATAGGTACTACTACAATAACTGTACAAATCGATCTTATGGCAAGAAACACTCTAAATTATAAAACATGTTCTGGGTTGTCGAACACTTTTTTGTGTTATGGATTTGTTGTTTATTTCTTTTTGTTTGATTATTCACAGCATAACTTGAAAAGTTGAATGAATTTGGATGAAATTTTGAGGATAGGTCAGAAATGGCACAAGGACCAATCATTAAGATTCTGGGAGTGATCTGGATCGGTGTCTGGATTGGGAAGATTTTTAGACGATTCTTCACCATTATGAGATAGGGCCAAATTCAACATTTGTCCTTGTAATGTCACAAATAACACCCAGAAAATTGAGTCAAAGAACATAGAATAACACCATAATAGATTCTATCAAAGTACACAGTTTGATCCAGATATGGACAATATTCCAGATATAGTGATCTAGAATGCTTATACTTACAGGGGTTGAGGAAAAATAGCTACTGCAAAGTAGTAAATAAAGCTATAGACATGAAACTGACACCAAATTGTAGTGGAAAATCTGCTGATTAAGTAATGTGCCCACAGAATTTTGACTAGTAGTGTATAATGTCGGTGTATCCCTATAAATAATGCTGGCATTGTAAAAAGGTTTTCACAGAATCTTCCAAAATTAGTCAATGTCTAATCCTCTGTTTTGACCCTACCTTCCATGTTACCAGGATACGGCTCTGGCTCAAGGTAAAGCTGTGTGAAGATGGGCTGTGGATCACCATTGCTAGAACGCAGCGATGCCTCAATTGAGTTATGGAGAGCCTCTTCAAATCGAGCAGACTTCAGCTGCCCGGCGTATGAATTCCCCATTATCTGTAAGAACCAAGAGGAAAGAGAAGCACAATGAAATAGAAAAGATGCACAGACATGATTCTGTTCACGTCGAGTCGGTGCTTTACATTTCTTACAAATGGCAGCACAGACATACAAATGAAGACAAAGCACTAGGTGTCATATAAGAGCGTGATTGTGTTGTGTCTTTTTTTAAATTATCAAGGAGGTTAGCGTTTTATGTACCACAGCCTATTAATGTACACTGCCCTACAAAAGTAACATTTCGTGAAAATAGAGCTAAAACTAAAATTGGCGTCTGATTTGTTTTGTGACAATGTGGCTAATTTCAAAGAAAATAAGGAGTCAAATTTATAGTAACAACAAAATTTTGAAAAAAACAAAACACAATGCAGTTACTGTGCCTTGTTTTTTTCTGGTCTTTTGACACATAGTGACCAAAATAAAGAGGTAAACAGGAAAATGAACCAAAGAGTGTATAACATGATCAACCGAATGACTAAAATAACTATACAGAAAAAGAGAAATGAACAAGATAATCAGGAAATGTGCAAAAAGAATCAAAAAAGACCCGAATGTTAATACTGTATTATAAAAAAAAAGATGAAGTGAAAAGGATATAAACCAAAATGAACAAAATAATCAAGAAAAAATACAAGACTGGACAGAAAGTGAGGAAAATGCGCAAAATAATGAGGAAAATAAACAAAAATGGGCAAAATAATGAAAAAATGAATCAAAATTGACAAAATCAAGACAAAAATGAATGAAAGTGGGACACAATAGTCAAGAAAAGGAACAGAAATGGAAAAAAATCAAAGAAAGTGAACAACATTTAAAAGAAATTATCCAAAAAATAATAAAAACCTAGTATGCTTTCTTTTTCTTGCATAGTCATGCAGTTTGCCTTTCTTGGGATGGGGGGCGTATAGCTCCATTTACACATGGGCTTGTTCATGATAAAACACAACAGATGATGATATTTTGAGTACTGAGTAATTTCTTGTGCTTGGTATCTCTATCAAAATAAAATGACTTAAAGAAACAGCAGTAGATGTGTGATAAATTAATGTCAATCTATCTGATGCTACTGACAGTTGAAGGTTTATTTAAGGTACATGTAGTTATTTATATTCATACTGTCATTTAATTCGAAATGCAAAGATGTAAAGAGGATAAATCTGAACATTGTTGGAAATGATGACATGTTAAATATTATAGCTTTAAACCTTAAGAAAAGATGTTTTTCATTTCCTAATAAATGACTGGAACGACAATTGATGGGATGTTTGTGAGCCCTGTATGTTGTCTCCTTTAGTACATATCTGTTGAAACTCCATAAAAAAGGAAAGCATGGAGGAAGGTCAAGTTGAGCTATCATGTTTCTCCTCATCTTTGGTTAATAGGAGTTATGATTGTAGCAGCCTTTTGCAGTTGCTTTGCAGCAGCTCACTCAAAGTCCTGACCAAATGGCCATGGCTGAGGGTCCCTTTTCATTTTTTTTGCTTCTTTTCTTTTTCTGTCTTCTTGTGTCACCCTGCCTGCTCTGCCCCCGTGCCCCCTCCACGCCGATGTCCACTCTGCGACATCTGCTCGGCTCCACTGGCCTGACTCACTCGTGGCAGGTGGCAGCTGGACAGAGAGCCGATCGCGTGGCCTCAAAGAAAGGGCAAGGAAAAAAAGAGAGGAGAGAAAGAAAGAGTCAGGCAGAAAGCCCTCCAAATAAGGGGGAAAGCAGCTGTCTTATGCAGCATAACTTTTTCCTTTTAACACAGGACAGAGGTGCCTTCCTAAACTCACATTTTTCAGTTTGTCAAAACATGCCAACAAATGTGTTTTTAGATCCAGGCCAGAGAATGAAGAGTGTTCCTCTGTGTAGGATTTAATGTTGAAAAAATAACCTGAAATTTGGCTGCTTTTCTGACACATGAGCTTTGCCTGAAATGCCTCCTGTTTTTGTCCTTGTGAGTAGCGGCGCAGGCTGAAGACTTCAGCTTTTTGAGAAGAGTTCAGGGCTATAATTCAGAAGATGCTGTGCAGCTGCTGAAGCACTGACATGACAAGGTTATGTGCCATCTATGGGATTCTAACTTTTTTTATTCTAATATTAGCCTTGGATTTTTATTTGTTTCCTCATTTTATGTTTCTTTACTAAACAGCTTTAAAAGAACAAATGACTCATCAAATAAAACAGAAAATATAGTTCATGCATAAAGTTAGGGTATGATACTAACACATAGATGGCATAATTTATCATCTCAAGCTGACACACTGAAATAAGGGCATGTGTACAGTCAAAAAGATACCAGTTTTACTATGCATAGTTTTAGTTACTCAGCAAATCAACGGGATAGACTGGCCACACCAAAACCCTGAACCTCTTTTATTTTGTCAATAATGGTCAGGGTGGGGATCAAGTTGGAGCTGGCTTTCTCCTCCCAGGTCTCATTTTGCCCACGCCTGAACAGGTTCCAGACCCAGTATTTACCTAACAACCTTCCTGGGGAGGAATCTGACCCACCCAGACAAAAGACAAGATTAACAGTGCCAGACTATGCAGCCCAAGAGATAAGCAGCTTAGGTGAATGAAGCTACAGTATTTCTTGCTTAACTGATGGAGGAAGGTGGCTGTGCAGACAAACAAAGACAGAGTGGGAAAAAAAGACTGGAGTGCCTGGGGGTGATTTTAAGTAGTGGCTGACTATTCGATAGTGAAGTCAAAGGAGGCTCTGGAGACCTCTTTGGCTGGCTGACCCTCAAGCCTCAGTGGGCAGATTTGTCATTAACCTCGTCCGGGACAGGGGTGAATCCAGAGAATGACCTTTTCTCACCTGCACAACATAAAACAAAACACAACTGTGGCAGGGGTTGTTTAAAGGATGTGTCTGAGGTGTTACTCAGGTGGTCGCTGAGGTCATCTGAAGTGGCAGTGTGGGGGTAATTCAGGTGAGTCAGCAGCTGCGTCTTACTTGAAGGATGGTAAACATAATGAATGGACTGTACCGTGGGGAAGCGGTTCGCAGTTAAAAAAGGGGTGCTTTATGCCAGTGAGTGGTCAGCTGGTCAGTCAAGGCCACACCTCAGCTTCTGGGTGGCACCAACAGATTGCATGTATGTGACCCCGGGTCAAAATAAGCTACTCTAGTCTTCACTCTGTATTTGAGCTGACCAAGAGGGAGAAAATATGAGAACAGGGCATTTTGGCAACAGATGAGTTTAAAGCAGAGTCCCAGCCAGTGCAATCTGATAGAAACAGTTTAGAAGTGGCATGGAAAGCCAGGAGACTCACGTTGTCAGATTGTTCCCAGGCGTGAAGGGACTTGTTCACCTCTGCTACATGCTGGGTCACTACCACTCAGAAACTTTGAGCACGGACATTTCTCGTACGGCTTTGAGACCTGGGGGAAAGAAAGAAGATATCTGATCAGTTTGTAGTGCCAATGCCCGTGATTTAGTGAAATACACCGAAAAACTGGGGAAAAACTCCTAAGGTAGTTAGTTAAGGTTTCTCTGAATTGTTCTTTGATGATTGTGTTACTGTTGATTAAGTTTCAAAAACTACAAAGACCATAAGAATAGAAAAAGGCAATATTATACTCATTACTTGCCACTACAATATAAAAAAAAGCTTGAGTCAGGCTGCTTCTAGATATACAGTATAAGGAAATCTGTATTTAATTTATTGTGAAGATTAAAGTGAAATATTTTCAACCAATAATAATGAGGTGTTTCATTTGTAGGATGAATACACAGGTCACCGTGTATTCGCTTTCACAAATGAATGGGTGCACTTAGGACCACTCAAACAATAAGAGGAGCTCAAACCATGACATATGTACTCACTGTTATACGTCCACACAGTCGTTATGCGATACCACACGCCCGGGGGCTATTTTCATAAAACACAATTGGGTGTTTTAGTTTGCTCTTACACTCACTACACACGGTCATGATACTCTGAATGGATTTGTCACTTACTTTGACCCGCTGACAAAGTATTGTTTGACCACTCAGGGTCTGATACAACAAAAGCAAAGTTCCCTTCAGAACATTGACTGCCCCAATCTAGCCATCATCACTCCTGACTGTGTGGTGCTGTTCTGTAAGCGGAGGGCCGGTCCGGAGTCCAAGTCCTTCAAATATCAAGCGTACGCAAGCTGGTTTAACTTGCATTTATTGACTTTTTCTAACATATTTTGTGAATGATTAGCCATCTTGATATGGCTTGTCAATATTAAACTAAAGAGTTAAAAATGTCAAGACCCCTGTCCTGCCCTCACTCCTGAGCAGCGACCCACTCACTATGAATTTAATTTAAGATGAACAAAGATGATCTGCTTTTAAATCAATCTCCTGAAATTTCCTCCAATCAGGTTCTTTTGAATTTGTTTCATAATTTTGCTCATGTTACACTTGTATGTAATTTATGTGTTTGTATCTATTCTATGTGAACATCTGTATTTATCAACCGTGGGACTATTGAAATTGTGTTTTCAAAGCTATAAAATTTATTTCCTTTTATTTGAACAATTTCAAAGAAACAAAATAAAAGAGAATTGTTTTTGTCTTTTCTTGATTTGGAGATTTTTTTAAATATTTTTGCCTCTTTTATGTTGTCTTCATCTTTTTTGTTGATGACATTTTCATCTTTTTGCATGTTTTCTACATTTTATGTTATTCTTTTGTCTCTTTGTGTCTTTTATATTCATCTTGTTGCATCTTTTACTAATAAATTAAATAATAATCCACTAGTAGCATCTGGTTTCTTCCATTTTCACTCAGTGTCAAATATCTGCATAATGATTAAACTTGTATAAGGAAACTATTTGACATTTAGGATGAAAGGACTGATACTAGTCAAGCTCTATTAGTAATCATGAAAGAATTTACGGTAATCTCCACCAGAGCATTTCGACCAAGAATATATAGCTCAACTAAAGCTCTGACACTTTGCTAATTACCTAGAGAGCAGAGGATCTTGAAATATTTTGATGCTTATCTACTTGTGAGAGGTAGCCGACACAGGAGGAGACACAGATGGCTCCTGAGATGAAGACGAAGGACTCTAACAGAAGCCTGAGGTGCTCAATAAGGTCCTGTTTTTCCATTTATGACATTTTTGGGAATGTTCAGCCTGACACGCTGGTTTTGCTCTTTCTATCGAGCCAAGAGGCAAAATTCAAGCTTACGGTTAAGGACGCACACACGCACATACAGTATATATAACTTTGAATATCCTTCACTTGCTTTGTGTCCATCAACAATTCCTCTTCTCACATCTAAACTAATTTATTTCATTTGTACAAGTGATGCCTCAAATCCTTTCTAAAGTGAATGTTAGACAAATGTTCAGTTTTAACTTCAGTTCAAACTACTCAGTCAAACAGGATTTGGTTTGTGCTACACGTGAAAAAAAGGTCAGTTCTTCTAATGGTTCATAATATTGACCCTGTAATTTTGTTTTTCAAAAATAATCCTGTTTTTGTTTGAAAAATAACACATTGATTGGCAGACTTTTAACAGCAATTGAGAAAAAAATATGAAAAAAATACATGCATGCTGTATGTTTATGTAGTTTACATATAAACAACCATTATATGCAAACCAAATACAGTGGAACCTCGCACACCAACCGGTTCAGACACCGTTAAATTCAGAGAACGACGGAAGAAATTATTAAAAATTATAAAAAAAATTGATTCTTACACCGATGAATT
>JAQQAE010014492.1:0-12370 GCA_029823295.1 Pseudamia nigra
CTATGGGGTTCAGGTCAGGAGAGTTGGCAGGCCAATTGAGCACAGTAATACCATGGTCAGTAAACCATTTACCAGTGAACCAAAATCAGCAGGAGAGCTGACAAAAGATCAAACAGAGCAACCTCAGTATTCCTGTGATTAAAAGTAAGAAAGTTGCGAGCCATTCACTCTAAAAGAAGCTGGACAGAACCTACAACCTTTTGTGTCACTGATAATTGCCACATTTATCATTTGCAAATGTTTGGGAACTTTAGTGTATGTTTAAGAAGATCAGGTGCCATGGTCCATCATGAAAGCGGTGATGGCGTGTTTTGCCAGAACGTAGGGGTGGATTTCCTTAGATCACAAGTTTCAAATCATTAAAAATAGCTTCCTGATGACATTACAGGGCCGTACGTATGTGTGTGTGTTTTGGTACATCAAGGTTACAGGAGCCAGTCCACCAACTCAACAATAGACCTCTAGCTCTGGAAAAGAGACTCTCTGAAATATGCATGAGGAAATCTACACCTGTTTCCAGGTAACCAAGGCAGGGATTCTGAACCGTGACGCTGCCTGTAGCGACTGCGTGACTGTGTGTGTACCTGTGTGTGTTTCCTTTGCTTTTTACTTGTTCTGACACTGCACTGGGGGGTTGAAACCAGCCGGCAACATAGACTTAATCTGGATTATGAAACACTGCTAAACACCTCTTTGTTTCTATTTAAGAGCGGCTGAGAAAACTTGATGGGGACACGCCAAAGTCGGTTCAACTGAGCTGAAGTGGAAGCGAGGACTTTGCGGAGAGGGTGGACTGAGGTCTTCACAGGTGTTGCCAAGAGTTTGAGCATCCAGTGGCGCAAGGATGAATCCAATGTGGAAGGTTTATAAGAGCAAAGTGATGAAGACTCTGAATCCAGAGTATGAGGAGGACACGGCTGAAGAGGTAACTAACTATACAAACAGACCTTTATCTCCATGTGGGGTTAATTTGAGCATTTGAGGAGGAGGTCGTTTCAATCAGGCATCTCTGGATACTTAAAGAGGAAAAAAAAATGAACAAAAGGGACAACAAAAATAAGAATATATGCAGTAAACTGACAAGATAATTGGGAAAATGAACAAAATAATGAACAAAATGAACAAATTAGTCAAGAAAATGAACAAAATATACAACACAATGGGTGAAATAATCAGAGAAAGTAAGAAAAAACAAAACAAAATTAACAAAAATTAACAAATTAATAAAAACAAAAGCAAATAAAAATTAAAATGAACAAAATATGAAACAAAATTAACATAAATAAACAAAATAATTTAGAAAATAACAAAAAATCTATCTATCTAAATAATCCACAAAATTAGGAAATTATGCAGCAAAATGAACAAAATAAAAAAGAACAAAACAAAATGAGCAACATAGTAAATTAACAAAAATAAGCATCAAGAAAATCAACAATGTAGAACATAATGAAGAAATTGAGCAAAATATTCTGAAAAATGAACAAAATAATGAAGAAAATAAATAAAAAATGAACAAAACATCAAACAATGAATGAAAATGAACAAAATAATCAAGAAAACAGCAAAATACACAACAAACAGAACAAAATAAACAAAATAATGAAGAAAATGAAGAAAATATGTAACAACATTAATAAACAAACAAATAATCTAGAAAATGAACAGAAATGAACAAAATAATCAGGAAAGTGAACAAAATATGGAGCAAAATGAACAAAATAATCCAAAAAATCAACAGAATAATTAGAAATATGAACAAAACATGCAGCAAAAATGAACAAAATAAACAAAATGATCTAGAAAATGAACAACAGTGAACAAAAATAATCAATTAAATTAAAAAAACCATCAAGAAAAGTAGCACAATATGCAGCAAAAATGAATAAAATAATACCCAAAATGAATAAAAATACATAAAATAATAAAGAACATGAAGAAAATATGTAATGAAATAAAAAAACAAACAAAATAATCCAGAAAATGAACAAAAGTGAACAAAGTAGTCAAGAAAATGAACAATATATGGGGAAAAATGAACAAAATAATTTTGAAAATGAACAAAGCATGCAGCATAGTGAACAAAACGAATAAAATAATCAAGAAAATGAACAAAAACAAACAAAATAATGAAGAAAATGAGCAAAATGTGCGGTAAAATAAAGCAAACAAAAAATATATATAAAAATTATCTAGAAAGTGGACAGAAATGAATATAAGAAAGAGGACAATGGACAAAATATGGGAGTAAAAATCAACAGAAACAATACAAATAATCAAGAACAAAATTATTAACATGAACAAAATTAGTAGTTTATGTCCAAAACGGTCATTATTTATGCAGAGCAGGATTTAAGGACACAGAAGTTACATATGATAAACTCATGATGTACCCATGTATTTAAACAGTTTTACTGGGGGAAAACACATTTATGAATACTGAAGGACATGAATCTCCCCACCTCTTTGAAACCTCCCGTCGTGTCCACAGCCTCGTGTCCTCTGAAGGTCAGCAGATCATTTCTTATTCATCAGCAGGAGACATGACGAGCTCTGTGTTCAGCTTGTTTTATTTTATTTAAAAAGGAAAGAAAAAAAGAGATGTAAAATGTGACTGATTTTACTTGCACCATACATAAGATGCTGACGTGGATATAAACACTATAATAGAGTTTATTTCAATTTATGACCAGCAGGTGGCGGCATCTGGAGAGATATGGGTGCATTTATTCACACAGGGACGTAAATAAATATCATTCCCACTGATGTTATTGATGTTAGTGTTTTATTCATTTTCATTCATTTCTTTTCATGCTCTTGCTTGTTTTGTTCATCGCTGTTTGTAATTTTGTGTTATTTTCTGTGCATTTTGTGGATTATTTTGTTTCTTCAGTTGCGCATTTTCTTATTTCTTGCTGATTTGTTGAAGATTTTATTCATATTCTTGACTATTCGCTTATTCCTTGGTAATTTTATTGCTTATTTTGTGCATTTTTGCTTATTTTTTTGCTTGTTTTGTTTACTTTCTTTATAATTTTGTTATTCTTTGCTCTTTTTAATGCTTATGTTATACTTTTTTCACTTCTGTTTATTTTGTGAATTATTTTGTTCATTTCAGCTCACTTGTTGTTTCTTTTATTTCATTTTTGCCCCATTGTTACTTTTTGTCTTTCGTGCTGATTTCTGTTTATTTTATTTGTTGCTTATTTTGTTCATTTTGCGTCAATTTCCGTTGATTTTGTGGAATATTTTGTTTCTTTAGTCACAGGTGTTATTTCTTGCTGATTTATCACAGATTTTGTTCATTTTCTTGAATATCCTGTTATTCTTTGCTCATTTTATTGGTTGTTTTTCACATTTTTGATTTTTTTATTATTTTGTTTTTGCTTTTGTTCATTTTGTTGATTATTTTGTTCATGTCTGCTCCATTGTTGTTTATTTTGTTTCATTTCTGTTCATTACATTGATTATTTTGTTAATTTTCCTACTTATCTTCTTAGTTTTTGATCATTTTTTTTGTTCATCCTCTTGACTTTTTTCACCAGAAGACAGAGGTTGAAATCTTCCAGAAATGCCTGACTAAAAACATTGGACATTTGAACTTTTGTTTAAATTTTGCAGTATTTTTGAGAATCTGGTTGTCATAACCTCCTTGACTGGATATGTGGTCCGGTCTTGATTTTGCCATTGGTGGTCTTGACTGCAAAGAAACATTGCAAAAGTCTAGCCCATGCACAGCTTCTTAAATCCTGTGCATGCTTACGGTATTTATAATCTACAGTATCTGCACCTGTAAAAGCAGAGACTGGATTGCACTGACCCAGATCTGGGGACTGACCTGGAGAAACCTGATTCTGCACGGGGAACTGAACAAACGGATTAGTTGGCATTCCACCGGCTGACTGACTGACTGACAGGAGCAGAGACAGATTGATGGCCATGCAGGACTCCAGGCTGGACTCAGACAAGCCACCAGTACTATCTCTGGACTGTGCCAAGGCCTCTGAGAGGAGGATGGGGAAGCTATGGAATACAGGGTCTTTCTCAAATGCAAGGACCTTCCTTGGTTGTCACTTTCTTCATTGTACGTAGATCAAGTCCTTCCTATTTATGCACCTGACTGACAGTAATATTGATAGAAAACCAGTGAAATCATTTGCAAGGAGAATAATAAAGGTGCTTTATCTCTTCAGCATTGGTTAAACTGAGCTTAAATTGATCAAAAACACAGGGATTTTTAAATCCAACAAAATATTTCTGTTCATGAGCCTATGTATTAATTTACGTTTAATGGGCTATATGACTTCTTATTTCACAGTGTCCATTCTGGTCTTTCTGTCTCTATGGATATTTTTATTTTCTTACAGTATTTTTCTCCCGTTCTTAGGCAGTGTATTTAATTTTTGTTTGCATAAAAATTTGCTTTGTAATGTACATGAACCTGTTTCATCATAGTCATTGACATCGCCTAATTATGTAAATACTTATTGCATTGGCAAAGTAACCTGCACTATGTTGACCTTCACTTGTCTGTGTGCTTCTGTTTCATTTAGAGGTGTTTTTAAGGCTCATGCAGAGGATTATGGGTACTCAAAGGCCACAGAGGATCCACAGATGGATCCTTTGAATTGAAAAGCTCAGTCCTCAGAAAGATCTTTACCATTGGAATCATCTGGCAAGACCAGATAATGTAGCTCTATGCAGTAATTCCAGGGACGAACTTGCCTTGCATTTGACAAACACAGTGTTTGTTTGGAGATAGTTTTGGTTTAGATGGATGTGCAGATTTACCACTGATGCTATTTGAGTTAATGATGTTGAAATATGACACAATGTATTGCTATGACTGTTCCTCCTTAAACATGGAATGAAACATTTCAAACTTAGTAGATTTCAGCCCCAAGACATCCTCATTGTCCCTTTGATTAATGGTTCCCAAACGTTTGTAGAGCAAGACACAAAAAACTTGGTGTCCCCTTGGGGCCTGCAGATTCATTATAAAATTTCTCAATTTTATACAAAAGAATGAATCTTTGAAAAGGACATTATTATGTAAAACTAATTTGTCAGGCAACGCTTTGATGAAGTCATTAAACAACTCTTTAGCATCAGTTAACTTATAAGCTCTCTGACTCATTGAACAGTTCAGAAATCAATACGTGATATCGTGGTTACTCTGCAAATACATGTTACTATGACACAAATACAGTCTATGATACAAATACAGTCTATGGGCCAGACTAAGACTGAGAATGTGATGGCTTGGATTGAGAATGGGTTCATTATTTTAAAAATTACTACATAGGAAATGTTACATGATTGTTCCACAAACTGAAAAATGTCTCATATTGAGGAAGCCTTCATCATATGACGAGACATAAATGTGCAAGTCCTGTAAATACACACTGATTGAAATGTTAATCACTACATCCAATATCAATGACAGACAGATTGTGATTTCTAAAGAGAACATTTTGTTGAATAGTTAATTGCAGCCATAGATAAACTAACACACATATATTGTGTAATTGTAGCCCTCAGCCTCTAAGGCAGAGATGCCCAACTCCAGTCCTGAAGAGCACCTGCCCTGCTTGTTATGGGACAGAGACAGTTGTAAAACAAGCAGGGCAGGTGCTCTCGAGGACTGGAGTTTGACACCCCTCTCTAAGGAGAAGGGGTAGTATTGGTGCCCTGGTGGCAAATCAAGAGGCCTTTTGTCACCATCCTTACAGCAACAATGCATTAGGCTAAGGCCACGGCCAAGTCTGGAAAAGGATGTAGGCAAAGGTCAAGTTATCTGATTTTCTTGTTAGGGACTACTTTTGAATGGAGAGGCCTCATGTCACTAAAATTACAGCAAAGTCATGCAGGCTGAGGGATACCACTCGAACATATCAGTATTTTTTTTCACTCTCCCGATCATGTCAGCTTGATTGCACCTACTAATGGACAATAAGTCTACTAATACAAAGCCTTACAGTGATAAAATTATTGGAACATTTTTGCTATTACTGATCATGTCATACTTTTCCAAAATGCACAAATACAGTAATTATTATACACCAAAATCTATGACTTTGAACACATACAGCTCTTATTCTCCACCTCCTCATTAGAGAGGAGTTGCTGGTCACATGAGAACAGCAAACATGGAGGAGAACGGCTCCTCTGTGTTTGCTTCTCTCATGTGCCATTTACTTTACTATACACCTCATTGTCATTGATTTATGAGCTTTGAACAATCAAAAAGTCAAGTCAAAGACAAATAAAGACAATTGCATGTCAAGAAGAAATGTTGTCAATTCTGAGTAACCTTTTCTCTGAAATGTATGTCCAGTGTTCACTCGTTTTACTTGGTGCACGGTTTTCTTTTATTTGCCTTGCTTTCCAAAATCAGTTCTTTTCCTCTTACTCTTTCTCACTGTGTAAGTCATAGCTAAAGGTTGAATTACAAATTTAGCTGTGTGGGTCCTTTGTTTCTCAGCCATTTCAACGCTCAGCCACAGATGCTGGAGTGCAGAACAACAACTGCACCGGCGTGCCCGATACAAGGTGCATGTGAGAGGAAGAGGAGTATCTCCAGCCTGTGAATGTGAATCATTTCGAGCCAGCTAACACTCCCTTTATTCCTCACTGGTGGAATCTTACCAGGAATGGTGGATTTTTGCAAATCACATTATAGGCTGCAGGTGATGCAAAAGGAGCCATCTCTCTTTAATGAATGTGTTAATGTCCTACTGCCAGAAAATAGCAACAGTTTCAAGAAATATGACTCAAAATGTTCCCCACTTCTCATTTGTTGTTTTTCTTTTCTCTTCTAATGCAGGTCAGTGAGGTGGAGAATGATATGAGTCCAGTTCAGGAAGACGAGGGACCCACAGCTGTCTCTCAGTTAGCCAGGAAAGTACGTCAACATGGACAACATATGCAATGATTCTGGGATGTTTAGAGGAAGACATGATTACTATTGATTTGAAGTGATTGTGTGTCTCCTGCATTGCCACAGTCTTGAGTTGGGCTGTGACAGTATATTTACAAAATTCCTATTACAAGTTGTTCTGAAAATATTCAAAAAAAGTCAGCGTTTAACCTTTTTGACCCCATGTGTCCAGATGCAGGGCGCAGGAGCCAAAAGCTGGAACAAACTGTCAACTCTGTTTAACAAAGAGGATGAACATCAGCTTCTGGAGGAGACGGAGAGCCCACCAGTTGCTGATCAGTGAGTTTGCATATTATTCTTTTATTTCCATTTATTTTCCTTCTTGATAAGGTAATATTTGAGCAGCTAATACTATCTATAATTTAGAAATGAAAGAACATTTGATTTAAAGGGAAAAAGTTATTACACCTGAAGTCCCACTACACTGGTGCACACAGCCAAAGATGAGGACTGGTCAAATACTATTTAAATTGTGTGGAAAGGTGTTGACATACCTTCACCGACTGAAGAGAGCAGAATGAAAAAGACAGTGTTTGCGTGGGGGTGGAGACACCTGAAGGCACCTGACACCAATGCCACACACAGCCCGTGCTCATAACAAAGCCAATGCACATATGCAAAACCACACCCAGTGCTAGAGAAAAGAAAGCCAAGGATGTTTGACAGGTACACGCTGTTATACACTGCCTGGCCAAAAAAAAGGTCACCACCTGGATTTAACTATGCAAATAGGTACTAGCCTCCCATTGGATAATTTCTGCATGGGTGATTATGTTTCAGCTGGCAACAAGTGATATAAGGATAGTGGGGAACCGTCATCTTCGAAGAAAAACCGTGGTTGGAAAAAAATCTTGAATGATCATGACCGTAATCACTTAAAAGTGTGGTGAAATCAAATTGTAAAAAAAAACAACAATAGACCTCAGGACTTTGTTTAATAGTGTATGGGACCTTTAATGCTACGTAGGCCCAAACAAAATTTGAATTAACAGTCAATAAAATGTGGCATTAATCAATTTGTAGTTTTATCTTATCTTCTCTGAATGAATCATAATCTAACCTCACCTTTGTCTCTGTCCAGTCCACTTGCAGTAAAGCCAGAGGATCCCCGACCCACGAGGCGCACAGGATTCTGGGATAGTTTTGCAACCAACTGGGCTGCCAAGAAGCAGGCTGAAGCAGCAGCAGCAGCTGCTGCTACCAACGAAGCGGCAACTGCAGCCGGGCAGGGTGAGGAGGGGGTGACGGAGGTGGGAGGGGAGAATATGCAGGATGGGCAGATTCCAGAGGGAGGGGATAGTGAAGAGGGAAGAGGCAGCAGCAACAACAGCTTCTCTAAGTACATGTCCCTGGGTGGTGGAGGAGGAGGAGGGAGTCAGGACGCATCCTTCAGGTGGAACTTTGTCACCAGTAAGCTGGCAGAGCTGAAGACGAAGAGCGTGACCAAAACCAACTAGCTGCCTGGAAAGTGAGAAACTGGAGAGGGAATATGTGGTGTGGATGGAAATGAGGAAGAAGTGTATGTGAACATATAGAGTGCAGTTAATGTAGAAGTCCCTTTGGAAAATGCACAGTGCAGCCACACAGGTGTTTTTATGTTACTTAATGTCTTCTCACACAGGCCTGCGCTCACAGTTGCCTCCTGTGGTTCTGTTTCCTTGACTGATCTGTGGACTGCATTTTACTAGTTCATAAGATTGATGACAGACCTTCTCTGCAGAATCTGCCAGTGTTTTAGTCCACTACACTTACTCACAAATGCTTTTTAACACAGACATCATGTAGATTGTACTGTAGTTTCATTAAATACACCAAAAATCTTTTCCTTGCTTTTGACCCCAGTAACACTTCATATCAGTGAAATAAATGTTCTGTCACAGAACTAGAGAGTAAGATCTGGGGAACTCAGGAAGATCCAATTAAACAAGGCAAAAAGAATATTCAGAATTTTCAGTTTTCGGTAGCATGTAATCACAAGAAAATGTTGTAATACTCAAGCTTACACAGTGAACAATTCAGAATGGACTTCTTTTTTCCATTTCATACCAGGTAGCATCCAGCTTTACACTGCATTAATATCAGCTACTAAGTTTAAATGTGAACCAGTATGCACCACACACTGTTAATGAGATTTCTAACTACGAGTGAAAAAGATGGGTTGCAATCTGCAACTTTACCACTAGATATCACTAATATCATACACCAAACCCTTTACAAATCCTAATTGTGTACATGAAAGGCATTACAAACAAATTTTGAGTTGCAGAGTTTAACTATTATGATGCCTTTCAATTACTATATTAACATAAACTTATACTTAATTGATCATTTACTAACAGTTAACCATGCCCTGAAGAGGGAACAATTAATGCTTACAATGCTTTGCTTTAGTTAACTCCTAGTAAATTAATTAAAAAATTATGCATTAGTGCATTAATTTTGGAAATGCATATATTTTGGAAATAACTACTGCAGCCCTGAGAAATGGTGAAAGTCAACATATGGGATAAATGTGTTTGTTATCCAATTATAAGGCATCTTATAAGGACTTATTACCTACAGTGTGAACTAATTATTTCATTAGTTAACATGCCTATTAATACAAAGAGCTACTGAACTCCACTTTAGATCCAAGTTCTATAGCTCATATGACTGTAAAGGACATTTTAGCTTCTCAAATATGACTCAGGGCAGCTTTTCATACAATTGTAGCAGTAGTGATGGCGTTTCCAATCCTTGCATTTCTAAGGTAACCACGGCAGTGTGGGTGCATCTTCAATGTGACGTAGACAGATGCATGACAGTCTCTGCAGTTTCAGTTTCATCTGTAACCATTAGTCAAGGTGATGTGAAGGTTTACACATGAGGCCACTTTCTAGGTTGGGGAAAAGCACATTAGGATGAGGGACACAAAGTGCAGAAAGAAAGAAAGCATAAAACATAAAAGGTAAAAGGTATCTTTATTTTCCCTGCTGGGAGATTGCAGCCAACAGCATATATACCGTATTTTCCGGATTACACGTTGCGGTTTTTTGCATAGTCTGGCTAGGGGAGCGACAAATATACCGGAGTGACTTGTATATTACATATTTCGAGTATTGGGTGTTTGTCACACTGACAGCCGCTAGAGGTCACTGTAGGCTTGTGTGTCTGCCGCATCTGTATTACTGACAATTTAAAATATAGACATTACCGGTAACAACCATACCTGCCATCAGCTTAGCACCGAACGTGTCGGTACTGTCACTTACCCGGTGAGGCGGGGAGGTGAGCCGTGAGCTCTTGCTTCTGGCATCACGCGCGTTCCCCGAAAATATGCGACGTGTTCTCCAGAGGAACCTATACACGTTTTTTTCTTCTTCATTATGCATTTTTTGGCTCGTGCGACTAACATTCCGGAGTGACATATCACCCGGAAAATACAGTACACATGGATATTACAGACATTTACACATAAATAAATAGAAACTCAATGATACACAATGAACCCACAACGATGAATTCAGCATATAGTAAAAGTGCAAAAGTGCTAAGAGCAGCAAGATATTAAAGATCGACATGAACCTCCATTTAACAGATCATACATAAATATCTATATAGAGCATATCTCCAGTGTGACAGACCTGGGCCCTGCTTCTGCTGCCATTACACCCCACCACCTCCTTCTAACACTTTGTGCTCCTTAACTACTGTCGGGCATTGGCAGTAGCACCATAAGAGGTTGCTTTGCTCTAACATGCATCCTTACTTTGCCTTAAACAGCATGAAATAATGACCCTGCACCCATTTTTGGGAGGAGAACAGGATCATGGGCATCAACAGCGAAAACTAAGTGTGGTTTAATCAATGTTTAAAATCTTTATCTTTACCCACAAATTGAAGCACCTGGACTCAGTATATTTTTACAGTAAAGATAGTGAAATATATAAATTCTACTGTTAGAAAGGGACTTCTACAGTTTCTGCCACTTCAAAAATTCTGTCTACCTGATGATATTTCATTAAATTCTGGGAATGAGGAAACAAGAGATGAAATGAGATGAGGTGGGTGAACAGTGTGGGTCTACCCACAGAGCTAATACTTGTTTATTGACCATCTTGAACTGTGATATGTAGCCAGCAGTGACAATGTTTCCATGCACACAGTATTCCAGTTTAACTCATTATTCTGCAAAAACCAAACTCCTCATGAGCTGATTACCTAGAGAGTAATAACGAATCTTCCCCTAATAGTCCTGCTTGCTGTTCATATTCAGGGATTTTAAAATAGTGACAGATGTTGCACTGTGTGAACTTGGCCTCTATCATTCATTCCTTCAAACCCCATCTTGAAAACACCACATTCTGATATTTGTCCATATGCAAAACCTCTTCTGCACATGTTCTTTAGAGTATCCATTGTACCAGTGGGGGTCATTGTCTCTGTTGCTGCAAAGCCTTAAAATGAGACACATATTCCAAATGCACTGTATCCATGACCTAAATATACACCTACATACTGAAAAGTATCAGGAAATTCCACATGGATAAGTTGGAATGCATATTTTGAATACAATGAGTGTACTGGTGTGCATTTAAATGTAGTCACAGCAACTGTACATATCATACTCAGCATTAAAGCTGCTACAGGCTACACATACCAGTCTATTTTTATTCCTACCAAAGTGCTTCTTAAAACCAGAAAAAGTGCAGTTTACTCAACCTGGCTGCAAACTTTGTCTAATCTGTAGTTTATGAAAAGTGGATTACGAGATTAAAAGTAGTGATAGCAGGATTAGTTAAAGATTATCTCGCTGCTCAGAGGGAAGAGGATTTGTGTTACGAGACTGAACATGAGCCTAATTTTACAACTTTTTGTTTCCACCAATGTCTGGAATGTGAAATGTCCTGCACAAATCTCCTAAATGTGTAAAATAGGAATGTGTGTGGTGCATACGTGAAGTCTTTCAATTTGGATCTGTGAGACTGAAACGTGCAATGTGTGATTTTTGACTTGAAATAGGATTTTCTCTTATTCTGTTGACTTTGTTTGCTGGTATGTTGCACAGTGTTGTTTTTGTTTTCTGGTATGCTGTAATAAAGACTATTGCACTAAAGCCTTACAGCAGTGTTTGCCACATGTTTTTGGCTCAAGACCCACAAAAGAAATGTGAACTCAAACTCAAAAATCTACAAGATGAACAAAAATCTAGAAAAACATTTAACAAAAAAATGTACAAAATAATTTACCTGAACAAATTATCCATAACATTTAAAAAGAGGGACAAAATAATAAACAAAATGAACAAAATATCCAGGTAAGAAACAAAAAAAGAAAAAAATGAAAACAAAAAAGACAAAATAATAAAAACCTGAGGAAAAATAAACAAAGCAAATAAGAACAATAATAAAACAAGTAAAAATAAACAAAATAGTGACAAAAATAAATAGA
>JAQQAE010014493.1:0-12370 GCA_029823295.1 Pseudamia nigra
GGTTCTCGCAAACACCACGCCGGGGGCTCTCACAACCGCTACGTCGGGGGTTCTCACAACCGCCACGTCGGGGGTTCTCGCAAACACCACATCGGAGGTTCTCGCAAACGCTACGCCGGGGGCTCTCGCAACCGCTACGTCGGGGGTTCTCGCAAACGCCACGCATATGATTGTCTATGTCCAGTGTTATTTACCTTACCTGCAGAATCATTTGACCTGTATGAAGGGCAGAGGTCATACGAGTGTCTTGGAAAACTATTGACCATTTAGTGTCACAGGACATGGAGGCTTGTTTATGCGGAACCTTCTTCCTACAGGTTCTGTTTCTCTATTTTGAACTAGAACAGCTGTTAATTTCCCCCAGAAAAGACGAGAGGTTTTCTATGGTTTAAACGTATGTTTTTTTTGTTTTTTTTTGGGGGGGGGGGGGTAGAGGGGGTCAACTTCTTACGAAGGTCTGAAGCTTTAACAGAGACATGTTTTGTGGATATCTTCAGAGTGCTCATGCATCCGGCGGAGCTCTCTCCAGGACATCATGGTCCACATGATGCCTGTACGATGCCGTGTGTTCTAATAAAATCCTTTTTCATGTAACTAAACACAGGGTCATCGGAGCTTCCTTCGACACCTTCCCCACATCCATGCAGGACGAGGAGACCAAACAGGAAGTTGATTTTGTTTCAGAGTCCTCCGAACGTGGTCGATCGAGGAACAATGGGTTTGGGACTGAACAAATAAAGCCATCACACCTGAGACGACGTTGTGATTTATGCGCAGTGCTAGCGTCACCGTGGTGATGTTCATATTTGTGACTGGGTTCGGTCTCCGTGGACCTGTCAGGTCTCCAGACTCATCTATGTTTCATGTCTCTTTCAACAACATTTTACCTGAAGGAAAAAAAGAAAAGTGGTACATTTAAGGATGATGAATAAATTATACGAGTGCGTCGAAATCCCAAAGACAAAATCATTGTGTTGCTGTTACTGTGCTATAATTTAATGTTGCCTCATGTTTAATATTCCTTAATGAATTAAATCAAATTTCCCACAGGAGTCGCTGATTGTGTTATTTTCTTCATCTCTGCACATTATCTGGAGTAAATGCCACACGGCGCCTCCTAAAATATACGTGAAATGTATTTTTAGCCGAGTCGGACGACAAACAGATGAGCCTGAGGGAAACAGGGAGCAAAGAAAAGATTTACGGGGGAATGAAACGGCGAGGACATAAATGGCTTTTAATACATTTTGATTTCAGAGGCTGATCCCCACATGAGGCTCCCTCAGAGATTTGGCTTGTTCAGAAGGTGACTGATGCGAGGAGGCGTCTTCAACGGGGGAGCAGACCTGGGCAAAACAGCAGCTGAATACATTCTGAGCACAAAAAAAAAAAAGTAAAAATCTGAGCAGAAGCGCTGGAGTTATTCTAGTTTGAAACCAATGTGTGCTTTAGGAGCCTGTCAAACGTGAGGGTGAGCAAAACAATGGAAAATAATGTGAGACACAGATTGGATCCATAGACCAGTCGCTTCAGTTTCCACCATCTGTTCATCGACCTGTTCGCCGTGGAGCAACGAGTGTGGCCTGAACCTCAAACTGCGGATCCAACTCAATCTTCTATAAAAACAGCAACTCGACATTATTTTTCCGTGACTTACAATGGTCTGATTTGCTTAATTTCTTAATCACATTCATTATGCTACAAAGTTCACAATCTCACTGATCCAGGACCGTGGATCAGATGTTTCAGTCCACCTCCCCGACGGGGCGGGCGAGACGGGCCGGTGGTATGCCTGGGGCGGCGGGGGCCCCAGGATCCCATCTCAGGATCCTGGTGTGAAAAACGGAACAATCTCACTGATCTGGGACCGTGGATCAGATGTTTCAGTTTGCGTCGCCCTCACGCTGGGGGCAGACTGACCAGCTGGACTTTGACTTTTACTAATTTTCTGAATCGTTTAGCACAAAAAGTCATCACTTAGGCAGGTCTGAGTATATAATAGATGGATGCTGACTCAGAGCCCTGGCTCTGCTGGAGGGTTGTCTCCTACGTTTGTTCTCTGAGGTTCTGTGGGGTTCGCTCTTCGTGTATTCTTTAACGTTTCGGCCCTGATTCGTAAAGTGCCTAGAGATAATCTTAGCTTATGATTGATGCTGTACACATAAAACTGAATTAAATGGATAAATCAAACAGGGCAGCCTCTATTAGCATCGCTGCTTGCTCACTCTTAGACAAAAATGGACTTAAAGGTGCAGTGTAAGTGGTGAAGAACCCTTGCTCCAGCACAGCTGTCAATCAAAGCGCCTGTGCCCTTAATTCTGCACACATCTCAGTGTTTGGAAAATCAAAACAGATGAGTTATATTTTAAAAAACGCACCTGTACATTCACGGAGGTGGAGATGACTATGAGGCCACAACTGCCATTTGTTGCAGGCTGTGAACACATTTATTTCTGCTCTGAAGTCGGACACATGGGGCTGGATGGGGATTCGCTCACTTTTGCCTCTAGTGGGCGATGAAGATGCTGTAACTTAATTTTTGACACGTCCCTACGTAACCCACGGCTCAGCCATGAAGGTTGCCGCTGGGCTCTCCGTGATGCTGTTAAAGAACCTCACATGGACCATAAGATGTGATCTGCAGACAGAAGGTGTGCGTTTTCAAATTCTGGTGTTTTGTTTCGGCTCTGGCAGCTTTAAAACCCACTTTAGATTATTAATCCAAGCGCCGAGGGCGGCGTTCTGCCCACGTTAAACGCACCCTGGTCTACTTCCACTGACGGTGGAGTTGGTTCGGAGTGGTGTCAACGCTCGCTCAAACAAGCAAACTCTGGTCCGATTGAAAACCGGGGGTCTCGGTTCGCTTACGGACCAAACAGAGGCCAGGTGACGTTTATTTATGAGGAACATTCTTGATTCTCTCTTACGTGTAATTCACAGACATGTATGTGATGTTAAAACTTTTAAATCCTTGCAATGCCTCGCTGGGCTTCTGTGTAACCACGGCAACACGTCATGGCGTCTCGCTCTATCCAGCACGTTGCACCGTACGTGAGATGAGTGCACCAGTACTAAGGTCAGGAGAGCGAGACCCTACGCGTTGCCGACATGGCGGACAGCTGAGCGCCTGGTCAAAACATACGCACCACGTGGATACGTTCGGTTTGGTCCGTTTGAGCAAAGCGCAGTGTGAAAACTGAAGCAAATCACAAGTGAAGCAAAAACCTCCAGCAGAACCAGCAGCTCAGGGTAGGCGGCCATCTGCCTGGACCGGTTGGGGTTAGTGGACAGAGGAGACAAAAGACAAGAGTAGTGATAGAACAAACAAACAACACAGACACTGGACCGGACCAGAACCAGCAAACACACAGGAAGGACATCAGGAGACCGAGTCCTCTCGCTGTTTGTCTGCGATCCGTCATCCACGACGTCGTTTTTACGCCCGTTTCCGTGTAGTTTGTGCCGTCGTGTTAAAGGCATCGATGTCACTCCGTGAATATTGGACGTTTTAAAGCATTTTTATTTCGAAGCGTCTGCTTGTAGTTCAGTGTTTTTGGCTCCGATCTGACACAGTTTGTGTATAAACCGGGACGTAAACTGCGAAACTCGAGACTTTCGAACCGACGACGGAGACAAGTCTATAAATAACCACAAGCCACACATCGAACACCTTATTCTCCAACTCTCTCTCTTTCATTTTCATCCTCTCGGCTCTAATTTTTCTTTTCCCCGTCACACATAACCTTTGACCCTGGCTCAGCTCAGGGACTCATACGGGTCCCAATGATTCAAATCATGTTGCCCGTTACCGGCACCCGGTGACCCTCCGGCAGCGCCGCACATGCCCTGTTTTACACTTCGCTGCTTCCTTCAGTAGGTTAAAGACTCGCTGATCTAGAGACGAACCTTTTCATTGAGGGAACCGTTGTCATAACTGCATTTTCCAGCAGGACAAAGACGTAAAACATGGATTTACAGCAACGCTTTGATGTTAAGAACCAAAAGAGAAAACTGGCGTTGCACTGGGACCCGGTCTCCAAAACCACATGCAGGCTGCGCTGAAAATTAAAGGGGTTTTGTTCATTTCCATGTGAAGTTTTGAGTTGCCAGTTTACATTTAAATCAAAATCAACAAAATAGGCATAAAGAAAATGCAAACTTAAAAAAAAACACAAAGTGATCAAGTACATGGATAAAATCATTAAAAAAAATCAACCAGAATGATCAAAAATGTAAGAAAATATTCAGATAAATGAAAACAAAATGACAAAATAAACCAAAAAAATGAGCAAATTCCACCACATCAACTTTATCTTGGTCTTAATTTTTGCAACAATTTCATTAGAATAATAGAATAATTAACCCTTAAATATACAATTGAAGAAAAAAAATTAATCACCCCCATTGCTGATTTAAAGAGCATTTCAAATCATGCACATTTCACGTAGAAACAGTAAGTACTTTCTATTTGCAAACAAAAACAGAATTATTTTAGTGAGGACAAAAATGACTCATTATCCCCAACGAGAACCGAGTCACAACACAAACTGTCTTCGACGGAGGCAGAGTGTGAACCGGAATTAAAACGGAACGTTTGTCCAAAATTCAATTCAGAAAGAATCGTTGTAAAAGTATCATGTCAGAAACAAAAGAGGTGAGTTTTGGTCTGAGATGAAGCGTCGTTGATGGACACGAAGCAGGAGAAGCAGAAATCTGCAAAGTCATCAAAATGATTCCAAATGTCCAGATTTTGATTTTAGCCTCAACTGTCGAATTAAGTGACGATACAAACCACTGAAACGTCAGACAAAAGAAAAAAACAATCCTCATCTTTAAATTATTACATTATTATTAAATTACAAACAAACTACAGGATCAGAATCACAACAGTTATTTATCATTTATTATTTGTCAGCTAAGAATAATGTGAACCTGAATTAATTACTGTGGGGATTCGAGATTAATTATGTGGATCCTTTATATAAATACAACATTTTGAACGGAACTGTGACCTCAGCCTCCTTTTTTTTCGTTTTGATTATAGACTCACTGGACACTTCACGACGTGGACTTTACGACAAACGTCTACTCATCAGATCACATGACTGACAACTTTGAACACGACGCGACCATCGCTGGGGTTTAGAGAATAGTCTCCAAAAGAGAAACTATCCAGTGAGCAACAGTTCTCTGGATGAAATGACCTTGTTAATGTCAGAGGTCAGAGGAGAGAAAAAACAACCAGTAACTCAACTGAGTGACGCTGAGGAGCATCAACATGTCAAACCTCGGAGCAGATGGAGCAGAAGGTCACATGGTGACACTCCTGTCAGCTAAGAAACAGGAAAGCGACGCTACATTTCACACGGACTCGGTAAACGTGGACAATAGAAGGATGGACAAGCGTGTCTTCATCTGGTGAGTCCGGTTTTGCCCTGTGACGTTTGGTTGTTATGGAAATACTCGACACCAGCAACACGAAAGCATGGATCCATCCTACCTCGTATCAACTCTTCAGGCCGAGGGCGGGAGGACATTTTGGGATCTTTAGTCCGAGTGTCACTGCTGACCACGTCCATCCCTTTATGACCACGGTGGACCATCTGATGACAGGTAGGACAGACAGGTCCAACCCACCACTAGCATTGTGCACCTGATAAAACGACCACGGCGAGTGCTGTATACTCCTGTGGTCCCTCACATCTTAAAAAACCATGTTGCCGAACCCGTGTTCTGTTAAGCTCAGGACGTGTTGACGGGAAGGTCTGAAAACGTGGGGTTTGAATGAAGTCCACGTGGCCTCCGTGTACCCCGCTGGACTCGGACACACAACGGTAATGACCCAGTTTGGTCCAGGACCGACACTGACAAAGGGCTGTTTGTCCGACTCTGTGCCGACGAGGACAAAACAGTCCGTCACAACCCCGTAGTTCTCTTGTGACAAATAAGGCTTTGTTGCCTTTTTGAATAATGTGGAGACCAAAATAATTTTCACCCTGGGTGACTTATGATTCTTGCGCCTTCATGCGCTGAATTCTGGGGAAAATCGGAGGATTTTACCTGCACTTCTGTCTCATTTCAGAACAAGAAGAACAAGGTTGTTTTTCTTTACTGAGCAGAATTCTGTAATTACCTTTTGGCGTATTATAATTCAAGTTGTTTGTGAAAGAACAAGAAGATTCTATTTTCTGTGCTTTATAGTCCAGACGGGGATGATTGACAGCTGTAATGACGAACAGTTGGCAAGACTTTGGCAGCTTTGATTCCGCTTCTCAACTCAGTGGCTCCACGTGCAAACTTGTGGCGTTTTAAAGCAGCGGTAGGTGAAACTATAAGATATGGCTCACGTTTCTACTTGCACTTGCAATGATTTTGGTCAAAAGTCGAGGCTGCTCCGACCTCATGTCTGTTCATTCCATTCTGTTCCGTAAACACGACGTCTTTGGCACAAATCTGAATCTTCACTTTCATTTAAGGATGGACTGATTGTATCCTGGTGGATCAGAAGGTCAAAGGTCCACATCTGCTGCTGGAGACAGAAAACCACGTGAACTGATTATGATACAAGGACAGTGGATGCATTAGTTGAAGATTTTGTTTCCTTCTTGCTTTGGCTCATGAAACTATTTATAATTGTATCAGAATTTATATTTTTCAAATAAGACGATGCAGGGTGGGTGAAGGGTGGGCACCTCATTCCACCGTCTCTGCTCCATCCATGCAGGTCGTCAGCAGTGGGTGGAGCAGACAGAACAAGCTAATATTTTCCATGAAATGTTAGAATGTCTCAGTTTCCACATCAGACATCATCAGTTTATGTTTTATTCATCCATCTTCTAGCGCTTATCCAGGGGGTCGGGTCGGGTCACAGGGGCAGCAGCTTGATCATGGAAGCCCAGACTTCCCCCTCACCGGCTACTTCAACCAGCTTTTCTGGGGGGGGGGGAACGTCCCCAAGCCAACTGAGAGACATAGTCCCTCTGGCGTGTCCTGGGTCTTCCTCGGGTCTCCTCCCAGTGGGAGGTGCCTGGAACACCTCACCAGGGAGGACTCCAGGAGGCATCTGAATCGGATGCTCCAGCCACCGCATGTGGCTCCTGTGGACGTGGACGAGCTGTGGCTGCATCCGAGCCCCTCCCGGATGACCGAGCTCCTCACCCCGTCCGGGGAGGATCCAGACACCCTCACTTCAGCCGCTTGCATCCTGGATCATGGATCCTGGATCTTGTTCTTTCGCTCATGACCATAGTTGCTTGTTTATGGTCTACTATGAATAAAATATGGGTTTATGAGATTTGCAAATCATTGCATTCTGTTTTTATTTATATTGTGCTGTGTCCCAACTGTTTTGGAAATGGGGTTGTATTTTTCTGACCATTTCTATTCATTTTTTTTAACCTTACTTTATACATTTTTGTTACTTGTCTCCATCTCTTCTCTTTGCGGCCGACTCAGCACGGGTCTGCGAGCCACCAGTTGAGACCCACTGCCGTCCTGACTGTTTCAGGTCGACATACGGGAAAGTAGCAACGCTGCGTGCGTCGGTGTCACCGAGGAATCACGCACCCACACTCGGTGTTAGACTGGATCAGCAGGAGCGACATTTTAATCTGCTGTGATTAGATGTTTAACTACAGGGATGTAATTGGTTCATTAGTGGCTAATACCACTGGCGTGCTAATAGCGCTAATTGCAATTTGCATCTTATTTTGGGACGCAACATGTTGATGAAGCCTTCTATAAATATACACACATGCATTTTGTGTGTTCAGGGTGTGGGAAGTCCATCAATCTTCTAATCCTTCCTCACAAGCCAACGTGGTCCCCGAGGAGTCGGTTGGTCTGGATCGGACCTGGTGTGTTCGGACACAATCACCTGACAGATTCCAACCAACCGGAAGACGTGGCAGAGCTGGGCAGCAGCCCTGCGTTTGCCCATTAAAATCCCTATTTTTGGAATCGTGGCGCTCGCAGAGAGCTTCAGGGCATTTTTGTCGAGCATCTCGGGATCCTCCTGGAAATTCTGAGAATCAGACACTTCATTTTCTGTCCTTCTGGTTCAGACATGTTTGTGCCTTTACGCAGGTTCATAAAAGCAGCAAAATAATCAGAATAAAGATAAGTAGCAAAATAAACAGCAAAATACACACAACAGGAAATGAAACAAGCAACATTAAAAAAAAGACAAATGAACAAAATAATCCAACAAATCCCTGCTGCCCTGGGGTTTGATTGACATGTCGCCAGGGTAACTCGACTCGCCAGTGAAGTCGGACCTGTCTACCTTCTGTTTATTCACTGTGGGCGTGGTTTTACCAGATACGCTCAACTGCAGCTGTGGGAAAGTGTTTACGCTAAAAACACTGAAATGTGACTTTGTTTGGTAATGCTTTGTGAATTTTTTTCTGCGTCAGCTAGCAGCTAGTATTAGCTTTTCCATGAGACCGATAGCATGCTACACACCGGTCGCTCCGCTGCATTCATCCAAATGTAGTCGCATCCTGTTTTTGGCTCCAATGTCCACGAAGCGACAACCTGGACGGCCTCAAAACGAGCCCTTCAGAAGCTAATGAACGACGTCACCGTCACTTTGGAATCAATATCTGCCTTTTTTGGTGGATTATAACAACAATAAAGAAAATGAACATCATAGACTATGAATAGTAGAGAAATAGACAAAAAAGGGCCAAAATTCCAGGTAAATGAACAAAAATGTGATTATTACTGTAGAACAGGGACCACTTAAAACTATAGGTTTGCATCATAATTAGCACCACATCTACATTTATAAGCTACTATTAAAAACAGTGAACCATCAAACCCCTGCACCCCTGGAACCTCAGGTTACTAATGCATCAAAAACATGAATTTTTTGGGTTACCAAGACGACATCGTCCAAAATGTTGTCCCGTCTCGTAAGAGAAAAACGGGTTACGGGATAGTTCCTTTGGGCGCGCTCTCTCTTCCAGGAACTATCGGCCGAGTGGAAACTTCCACGTAAACTTTGTGCTGTACATTTGTGCCTTTTTTCACCTGAAGTACTACTTCGTTTTGTGGTTTTCATCACGGGACCTAAGAAGAATGCTAGTGGTGACAACAAAACCCGTAATACGACGTTGATACACGTGAAATGCGAGATTGTACAAAAACATTCTCATGGCGCAAAGGAAAACAGTCCAGCATCTGCACAAAACTGAAACAGAGAGAAGCTAGGACGTCTGAATCCTGCCAAGCAGCGGCGTCGTCGCCATGACGACACGAAGCGGCTACCTGCTGTTTACTGCTTCCCTCCCGGCAGCTAGCAGCCTGCCCCGAGGTAAACGTCACTCTAAATCATTTCTGGAACTCATTTCATGCATTGCTTTTCAGATAATTAACATAACTTCTTTTTCAAATAATAATAACAAATGAACGTGCGCATACCTGTGTATATGGGAGTTTTGGAACGGATCAGTTGGTTTTACATGTATTCCTATGGGAAAACCGGTCCCATCTTATGAGTTTTTGATGAAACGATTGAATTCGTAACCTGAGGTTCCACTGTACAACCTTTTAATGTGTCTCTTACTCTTTAAACAGACGATTCCATCGGCTCTGAACTGACACACACACACACACACACAGGAAGACTTACCATCGAACTCGGCGGGGCCCACTCCCACTATGATGATGGACATGGGCAGCGAGGCGGCCTGTGGAGGAGGCACAGGGCGGCTGTGAGTCACCGTTCACTAACTCATAATGCATCATGTTTTCTTTGTGCGGCCGCACGGCGAACAGTCGCCAACCGGCCGTCGCACTCGCTGCTTAATGTTCTCCTTCATAGCTGGTTGGTTCCTTCCATCAACAAAATGCATTTGTTTACTACTGGGGTGACAGAGGCAGGGAATAAGAAAACTTATTTTCAGACGCGCCACATGCCCCTGAACACGTGAATAAATGGCGCGTGGCTGGTCGTGCATTCGAGAGGCCGCGGAGGTCGTACGTTAGTCCGACACTGAGTTCGTTTATTAGGCTGCGAAAGATAATTAACCGACTTCAGTCACTTTGATAGCTCACATCAGTCATCCAACACGAGTTTTGAGTCCATGGTAATTCATCATTTCAGTCCCAACAGGCAAACTACAAGTCAAAAGTTTGAATACACTTTCTCCACCAGTGGTTTTTATATATAAACTCCTCAAAAAAAAAGTTTGGAAAGGTTATTTTGGTGAATTATTTCTCCCGGTTTAATCATACTAGTTGGTGCTGCGTTTTATCTTGTTTGAAAGCTTGCTTTGGCACCTTTACGAGTTAAGGATCTTGTAAACTGTCATCTTGGAGATTAAAGTTAGGTCCCAGGTTTCAGAAATATGGGATCACCACTGGCTTCAAAATCTCATTCTAATATTTCACTGCATTGAGACTGCCTTCAGTGCCATCAGGAAAAATCCTAATTAAGGCCAAAACCGCACTTTAAACACGAGCTGAGATTGGTTGGTTACATGTCAGTCGGGCCGGCGTTGCTTTGGCTCCACATTGTGCACAGGTGCACTGGTCCCATTTAATTCATTCCAATTCTAATTTGACACTCATTGCACTCTCTGCTGCTGGAAATGATATCGATGAAAGTGGGGAAATCTGAATTCGAGACAACAGTAAAATTAAAAACAAGGAGCTGAAAGATGCTCAAAGGATAAAATATGGAGATTTCAAAACAGCGTGACATCTCAAAATAATGCCATTTTACGTCAGTGTGAAGCATGAGAGATTACAGACCAGGGAAGCAGATGTTTCTCTGTGCAGTGTCGTGGATACTTACATTGACAACAGCCTCTTTGGTTTGAGCCATGTCGGAGATGACACCATCGGTGATCATCAGCAGCACAAAGTACTGGGAGCCGTCAGTGACCTCTGAGGCACACCTGCAGCCACACCATACCAAACACAAACACAAACACAAATACGTCAAATGCTTTATGGCACATGTGGAGATTCATAAGTGGTCTGTTCCTTTAACGTTATATTACACACTCACTGGCCACTTTATTAGGTACACCTGTTTAACACAACCTGCTGACATAAAGCGCTAACCATCAAATCACCTCGCAGCAATTCAGTGCATTTAGGCCCGTGAACACAGCCGAGACGACCTCATGTTTAAACTGAGCTTCAGAATAAGGAAGTAAGGTGATTTCCATGATTTTGGACATGACATGGCTGTTGGTGCCAGACAGTCTGAATATTTCACAAACTTCTGATCTGGTGGGATTTTCACACACAACCATCTATAGGGTGTGTCTGCAAAAGAGAAAACATCCAGTGAGCAACAGTTCTCTGGATGAAAACACCTTGTTGATGCCAGAGGTCAGACTGGTTGGAGCTGATGGAAGGACGACAGCAGCTCGAATGGCCGCTGGTTACAACTGGGCGACGCAGAAGAGCATCTGTGGACGGACGATCATCACGGTGACACTCCTGTCAGTTAAGACCAGGAAGCTACGGCTAACATTCACACTTTTATCCTTTTTTGTATAACACAGTGGCTCCGCGTCAACAGTTCTTCATTTTCTCACGCAGATGGTTGGATGATGCGTTTATTTCCATCACGAAGCCCAGGGATAAGACGCGAAAAAACAAAATGCTGTTGCTGTAATATCGTCACGTTCTGTGAGAAAGTACGGTACTTCTTGTATAAAGAGCAATTTGAAAAAACAAAACGACGTACAAATTAATTAGGACACTTTCAGTTTGGGAAAATCTGGTACATTTAAGAGGACGTCAGGTTTTTATGTCCATGTGGTAAAAGACTGTACAGTATAATGATAAAGAGGTGAATATATTATAAGAAGAGCAGGCACTTAAATGGATAAGGTGTTTTTAGGTGGAATTTCTCACTAACGCTTATTTCCTTATACAGAGGTTTGCAAAAGTATTCACACCCCTTAGATGTTTTCACCATTTATTGTGGTATAAACTGAGTCATTGTTAATATACTTTGGCTTTTTTGACAAAAAAAATTACAAAAAAACAACTCTTTAATGTCAAAGTGAAAACAGATTTCTACAAAGTAATATCAAATGATAAAAAATATATGATGGAAGATAAGTGATTGCATAAGTATTCACCCCCTTTGACACGACTCAGCTAAATGGACAGAGGTTCAGACAGTTTATAAAGGCAGATCATCTGATGCACTGACACCTGTGTCCAAAGGGTCCAGTCACTGGTGAATCAGTATTCATGGCTTCATTTACACTATGAAGGTGGAAGAACATTACAAGCAGCTCCATGATCAGGTTATTGAAAGTATAAACCCTGTGGTCGATACAAAATACTTTACATGTCACTAAATAAACCCCTGAGTTCAGTTAAAGCCATCTTTAAAAAA
>JAQQAE010014494.1:0-12370 GCA_029823295.1 Pseudamia nigra
ATAATAATTATCAAGAAAATGCACATAAATCAAGAACACAAACTGTTAAAAAATTGACAAAATAATGAAGACAAAGAAGAAACAGCTACAGAAAAAATAAAAAAATAACCAAGAAAATGAACAAAAATGGCCAAAATTAACCAATGACCCAACCCGATGACCCAAACCAAATGAACAAAATGCGAAGAAAACCCTCAGATATCACCAGGAAATGACAGAAATAATGAAGAAAAGGAACAAAAACAAACAAAATGACACAAAATGAAGAAAACTTTAGAAAAAAATGAAGAAAAATAGACAACATACTCAAGAAAAAAAATAAAATACTTATTAATCAATAGCAGAGAGACAACTTTGCAAAAATGGGCAAAATAATAAAGAAAAGGAAGAATTGTTCAGAGAAAAATGAACAAAACTCAATAAAATGATCAAGAAAATGAACAGAATAATCACAAAAGGAAAAAAGGAATGAAAAAATTTCCTAAAAATTAACAGAACAACACAACAAAATCTGAAGAAAATGAAGAAAATGACCAAAAATGAAACACATGAACAAATGAGTCAATATAAAGAACAAAAATTAACAATGATTTCACAGAAATTAACAAAAAATAAACAAAAAGTGACAAAATAAACAAAAATATCAAGAAAATGAAGAAAAAAAAAACAACCAAAAAAAAAAAAAATCAACCAAATAATGAAGAGAATGAACAAACATGACCATAATAACCAAGAATGAGAGACTGACACCACCAAATGCACCACTGAACGACACAGGAAATCATTCCTGCATGTGGCCATCAGACATTTAACAGCACCCATGTCAGCATTTTCCATTATCAATATCTGTGCATCCATTATCAAAGTCTGTTTTGCACACATTCTATTTATGTTGATATCGTCTGTCCAGTGCATATTGCACACAGTACTTGTTTTAACACTCATTATTCTGTTTAAAGAGAGGACATTCAATTTTATATTTTCATACTTCTATTTTCTATTGTCCCCTCCCGAAATCGCCACCTTATTATGGTGGAGGGGTTTGCATGCCTGAATGATCCGAGGAGCCATAAGTTGTTGGGGGCAATTCACCCCTGATGGGGTCTCGCAAGGCATGGGGAGACTGGGGCTCCACCCTGGAGTCAGGCCTGTGATAGAGACATGCCAGTGGGCGTCTGGTGGGACCTCCAGCCACGACAAAAACGTATGATGAGCAAAAATAAGCAAGAGAATGTATAAAATGTATGTAAAAATGAACAAAGCAATCAAGAAAATGACAAGAAAATGAACAAAATAGCCAAGCATGAGCTTGAATGATTCAAGAAAATGAATAAGAATGGACAAAATAAATTAAAAAAATGAAAAAAATGAATAAAACAATGAGCAGGAATTAACAAAATCATCAACAGCATAGAGGATGTAAAAAAATCGATGCACAACAAATTAAAATATTCCAGAAAAATAAACAAAATTGAACACAAAAATGAACAAAATCACAGAAAAAATGACAAAAATGCACTAAATACTAACCAAATACAGTAGGCACCTACTGGCCATTTTCTGTCTTGAATCTAAGTTTGGATAAATCAGCTTTAAACAAATCCATATTAGGACAATTACACTGAAGAAAACCCACCGCCTTACATTTTGTATAAAAACGCTGCAGCAAATGAGTGTTTCATGAAGCGCAGATTAAAGAGGCGAGATGAGTGGGCACGCTGATTGACAGCTGGGTGAATGCAAAGACACATGACTGAATAGATCGATGAAAAGTTTGTTTACGGAGGATCTACAGTACAGGCTGGAATAAAATGGCCCCTTTTTCAGTCAGTGTGTGTATCAATTTGTGAGTGGTGCATCGTTTATAGTGCACTTTGTGTTTGCGTTGGTGGTGATAAGTCTATCTCTGTGTCCTTGTTGCTCTGACAGACACATTATTAGGTCCTCTCCAGATCCAAACAGCAATCTCGTCTCACACACAAACATCCACCCATCTGACTGACTCGGCCTCTTTGTGTTTCCTCCAACCTCGTCTCGTCGCCTGGATGAGGCACCCGAAACCGGCAGACGAACAGCTGTTCCTAAAAGAGCAGAGGATGACGCCGGCTATTCTTCTTCTGTTGCGTCACTAGTTTGTTAATATTTTGTATTGGCATCTTTTCCCTTCCTACAGCCTGTTTTCTGTCTTAGATTTGCAAGTCGTGTGGCAAATAAGGGAAAAATTTCCAAAAATAATCATGTCTGAAGGAAACTAAACACCCAGTCAAACAGAAATAAGCATTGTAGGAACGCTAACAGGCATTGTCAAGATTCAAATGATGTGAAAAGTGTTTCTTCCTTTTACGTGGCTTACGTTAATACACTGTGGTCATTCCATATAGTTTCAACAAGTGGCTGCCACATGAAATTTGTATCACAGTATCTACAGTACAACATACTTTTCTTGGATCGGATGAAAACTTTTTGAGTATACAGTACATTTTTGAAACAGACAGAAATCTGTGGCTTCAAAGTCATGTCATTTTTTTTCCTATCATTTTTGAGTCTCATAACTTTGTACGTGATATGGGGAGATGAATGAAAATTTCAGGGTTGAAAGGCACATACCAGCTCTGTTGGAAACATTAATTATAATATTGACATGTGCATTTGGGATCTCACATAATCAAGTCAAGCTCTGAACATTTTTAACCGTGATGCCAAACTCAGGCATCTATCTTTGGAAATATGTAAGTTTGATAAACAGAGCTGTGATCAGTTTAATGCCAAGAATAGAGAGAAATAAAATATAAGCATGACTACCCTGCATTAACAATTTGTTTTATAATTACAGGAAAATGAAAATTTGAAAAAATTAATTTTGGGTAATCTTCTAACCACTCATAACACCATGAAAGCTAGGTCATTTTAAATAACTCGTCTTTATTTACATTTTGACACTAAACAAACTTTAAATCACAAGTCCTTGTCCTGTGTCAAAATAATTTACAACATTAGCTGAACATCATAGTCTGTTGTGTTCTCATGTACTATGACTCACAATACAAGTGTTCAAATACTGTACATATACTGTGAATCAAAGCACCAAACCAAAAAAGTCAAAATTATAGATACTGTAAATGGGGACCTTAAATTCCCATTCATCTTAAATTTGTTAAACTGAATTTGAAATAGTGAATGCCAAAGCCACTGTTTGGTTATGAACTGTGAATCACATTGATGATATTTAATGTTGATGTGTAAATATGTTATAAAAATGTTGACATTATGTTGCTGTCTTTCTCAGAATTTGTTGATTATATATGGAATGAGCCTTTAATCACTGCAGTGACTAAAGGTGATTTGCAGTAGTTTCAAGGAACCATATGTAGTATTAGTACTTAGAAATTTTGCGTGTTTAGACTCAAGCTGTCTGGTGATGTGCCCAACATGTGATTACACTGTATTACAGAGAAAGGCAGTACATTTTGACATTTTGTATTCATTTTGACATTCTGTCAAAACACGGTGACCATTAGACTCCCCTAACTCTGCAGTGGAACAAAAAATGACTTTTCTCCATTATGTTGATCATTTTTGTTAAATCTTTGTACTTTGGTCACATTTCTTAATTTCACACCATATTTTGTTCACATTTAATTATGTTTCATCAAATCCATTATGTTTTTGCTGGCGTTTGTCAGTTAGTTAGTTATTTAGCAAGATTAGTCAAAAAGTTATGAACGGATTTTGATGGAATTTTCAGGAAAGGTGTAAAATGGGACAAGGAGCAGATGATTACATTTTGGTGGTGGTCTGCATCACCATCTGAGTGCACAGCATTTTTTGTATTCAGCTGAAGGTGTTTCAACACTCGGTCTGTAGAACAGAGCTGAGATTGACAATCACTGCTCACTTGCCAACCAATCAACGGACTGCCACGGACGCACCTCTGACTCATTCATGATTACTCTGTGACTACGTGAGCATCCATGTAAACAGTGAACTTAGAAGTGCATCATGTGCCGGGATGTCATTAAATTCAAGGCTGTTCTCCTGCGCTCGCTGCACTTTCCGATATAATGTAATGTAATTTCACTTGTTTCTATTCTTATTATCATGTATGTTTGTGACTTGTTTTCATGTCCTTGTATGTGATGGTGGCACTGTGTGATTTGTGAATTCTAAGACTAAATAATAAACAAAAACACAATGGTAAAAAAGAGATGAAACTCTGAAAAAAAAACTCAAACACAAAATAATATGTGATGATGAAAAAAATGTTAAAAAGTAACAAAACAATCATCAACATGAAAACCTAACCAACTAAGATGAAGTCAGTGATAAATTAGACCAGCGGCAGACAAAAACATTGTTATTAAATGTAAAAAAAAAAGAAGTGAAAATTGATGCAAAAATCACACGGGAAAAAAAAACTATGTTAAAATTTTTTTGTACAAATCATCAGCAACACACAACAAAATGAAAATGACATAAAAGTCATAAAACGAAAATGATGTAAAAGACATAAGATAGAAAAGAATTTGTCTACATTAGCATTTTGGCTGTGAATTACAAAAAACATAATACTTTTTTGTTCATTTTGACTCAAGTTAAAGTTGGGTCTAAGGATTTGTTTTGACAGTACGGAAAATAATATTTCACTAATTAATCCAGTCTGACCACTAAATCACAACTATATTTAGGATGAACTCATCAAAACCATTGCGTTTCTCATTTCAGTATCAGTTAAAGATGGTCTGTTTCACCGAGTGTTGAAAACAATGTGCATTCCCAAAGATGTCATTCCCTACCAGATGCACACAATAAGAACTGAAAAACCCCAAACATAAAATAGAGAAGTAGAATCCATGTGTGAAACAAAGACGAGCCAGTGTGACTGTTTGTGATGACGTGCGACACACTGTGGTTGAAAGCTAATCTCGACATAAAGCATTTTCAAGCCGTCAGCTGAAGCAGCAGGACGACCTGCAACCTGTTCAACGCTGCTGTTTCGTTTGTGAAGTGAACATGTTCCCACATTGTTTACACCCAGGCTCTCGCTGTAAAGGGGATGTAGATGAATGTACCTGCAGTGCCTATGTCTGATTTAGCTGTATTTGTTGACACAATGTTATTTATCCTTCGTATAAAATCACAGCTTGACAATGTAAGGTTAACAGCGTGTTATTTTGTGAATGAGAAACAGAAAATAGCTTCACAAAAATATGCTCACTGGCCACTTTATTAGGTGCACTATGCTGGTACTCATGATACCTCTTAGGTATCATGAGATGGCGCACTGTGGTCATAAAGGGATGGACAGTCCAGCAGTAATACTCATATCGGTTGTGGCATTTAGCACTCCATTTAATACCGTTTTAAAAAACACAACACTTGCACCATTAGAGCTCAAAACAGTTCCCTGCTCTAAAAAAGTCTCTCTGGCCTTCGTACTTCTTTAAAAGCTGCAACAACATAAACTGAAGTCACTGAATGATGTTGATCATTTGGCAGGTTTACCATAAAATTAATACTGTTAAGCTTACAATCTGTTAAAGTTTTGCTCTGTTTTGCTTCAATCCATGTTTAATTTATTAGCTTGATGCAGTTGTGGAAAACAAAGAAAATTACTACTCAGCTATAATGGCCTTTGCAAAATAGTAAAGGACATACAGTCAGGGACAAAAGTTCTGGCAGGGTCACAAACAGAAGAGGTCATGAACAGGTCTTTGTTTATGTTTTTCTTTTGTCTCTCTGACCACTACCCCCAACCAGTCGAGGTACTAGATGGCCACCTAACCCAGAGCCCTGGTTCTGCTGAAGGTTATTTTGTTCCATTAAACGAAGGCCCCCCAGTCTCCCCCAACTCCCAGGGGAGGTTTAGACTGTCAGGAGGAAAGACAAGTTGATTATGTATGTCTGGAGAAAAAACAGTGTAAATGATGAGATTTGTGGGTGATGGAGCAGCAATTACAGGTTTCTACTCTCTGCTTACATGCAAATGTGATACACTATTGATAAGATTAATGTCAGCCTCTTAGGCCGTGTCTTCCCACATCAACTTTACTGCAACTATTAAATGGCCAAATTAGTGTGGAGATGAGACAAAGATGTCCTATCAGCTGGTGGTACTTCATGAAAGAAAATGGAAGGAACGTTTATATGACAGACAATTAAAGATGGGTTATCTGGTAGAAATTACTCATAAATATCAGAGTCTGTTTTTACTGCAATAAAATCTTAGTTAAGGCACTTAAATGTGTGGGGAAAATGTAAATTAATGAGCCACAGTCAGTCCAAATAAAAGAGGCTGCCATGTTTTGCTGGTGTATGCACTTATGATAAGATGAGAGCCAAGCAGTGGAAATGGAAGTGCAATTTTATGCCATAACATACTGCAAAATTGCACAGAGCCACCGGGTCAGCAACATGACTGTTTGTTAAGTGACTTTTATATTATACCGGGTTAAATGTCTTGTTTGGCTGAAAATGTTTTGCATAACCACTTTCATACAAGGCTGAATGCAACTGTCTGGCTATACTTTATAGTAAATCCATCCTTATGTAAACAGCTTACTCTAGCAGTCGATGTTGTACCTACTCATCTAGAAAAGGGAGACTTTAGGAAGGAGCATGGATTCACAGCATTGCAATGTCAGTGTATTTTCTGTTATTGACATTCATAAGAAGAAAACCCTTGGTTTACAGTGAAGCATCTTAGATATTGGGTGCATTTTCATTTTACAACTGCCATCAGATGATATTTAAGTATAGTTTCAACCGTATGTATCTGTGTCCAGCAGAAAATACATTCACCACCTGGGATGACTGAAACATTATGCACATATACTGTACATACATGCATGAAGTATTCTAGTTTTTGTTCAATTTTTAAAAGTGAAAATATCCTGAGTAAGCATTGTAAGTGTGCATCATATTAATGATCATTATCAGATACTTATTATAAGCTGTTTACATGACTAATGAAAATGAATCTTCCACTATAACTGCTTGCTGCATACAGCTGTTCAGGCACTGATTACATGCATTCTTTAATGGTTTCCACTTGTGGCACATGTTCCACTGTGTGAACACAGCCTCTTTCATTCTTCAAACACCATCTTGAAAAGGTCAGCCTACCTATACTCGCATGTATCCACAAACATGCCTTTTCGCTAATGGAAATGTGGACTTTCTCTGGGTGTCCACCTCTGTGTTTCTACTCCAGCTGATGATAGACAGGCTATGTGTCACTACAAACATGTCCAAAGAATACTCTCCGCTTACAGAAATACCAAACTAAGATTACAATATATGATGTAAAAAAAGGCTGATTTAGAATACCCGAATATGCTGTCCACATGAAACCTGTCAAATTCCAGATATTTTCATATTTAGAGTAAGTATGCATGCTAGCAGTTCAAAGCTTGGACCTCCCAGGAATAAAAACTACTCGCTAATTATGCTAAGTTTATTAAAATTGCCATCCTCAGAAACCAGGGATGATCCTCATGACACCCAGTTTCATCATAGAATTTGACAGTTTTGGTAGGGACCATAGTCTGTATATATAACTGGACAGAGTGACCCTGACGTCACCCATTAGTTTCTGAAGGGCCATTTTGAGGTCAACCGGACGGCATATTGGAGCCAAAAACAGGATTAAGGGGTAGAAAATGGATGGATGGTTTTTAAAAATCTTTTCTCAGAACCTAAAACTTTTTTGAACACACTGAGCCAAACAAAGGATTTTAAAATAAGTCTGAACTATTACTCTTCTTTGTTCAGTTTTTTTAGCACATTACGGATTCCTGGATTGAACATACCCATCCTTCAGCATTCATTTCATGATTCGTCTCATAACCTATAAAATCCTCAATAACCTTACTCCTCCATATTTTACTGACCTCCTCTAACACCACTCCCCAACTCGCCTTTTCAGATCACCAGGTGCAGGCCTCCCCACCACCAGGACCAAACATCGCTCTCTGGGAGGTAGGGCCTTTGCCACTGCTGCCCCAACCCTCTGGAGTTCTTTCCCTCAAAACACCTGCAACTTTTAAAACTTATCAAAACACATCTACTCAAGAAATCCTTGTCTTATTTTGTCTTCTATTCTGAACTTTTGTAAAGTGTCTGAGTACTTAGAAAAGTACTATGTAATAATATAAGAATTCAAGTTGTCTTAAATATTCTTTGTACCACGTTTTATTGAAAAATGTCTCTTTCCCAAAGAAAAAATGTTGCATTTAAAAATTTTGTACTGTAGCTATAGACCCACTTCCATACCATTTTCTACATAAAATAATAAAAAAAAAACGTTTCTTTGTTTTTTGTTTCTAAAAACAAAACAATGGATAACTACTCATTTTCTGATGTGTGATTTAGTGCTCAAATAGAAAGTGCAGAAAACGAGTTGACAACACATTTTTTCTATCATCATTATACTGTTTCTGACATCACACATAACCCGGAAGCTGTCTTTGTTTAGATGTGTTTACTGGCATCAGTTACCACAGAAACTTCACAGTGCAGCCTGGTTTCACTCATGATCATCACACAATAATTACGGACACAGTTGTTGGTTGCCATTTTGCCAATTGTGGGTGTAATGTATCAAACACCACACACCTCACTGCAAAGTGGGCTTCACTACTCAGCGCAGAGACACACTGCTCAATAACCCCGCTAATAACCGTAATAGTGGTAGTAACATTTGTTTACTGTTCATTTGTTTCTTAAATTACACAATCGTGCATTTAACACCAGCCCCAACTAGTCATTTCAGGAGGATTGCTCCATGCTGGTAATCTGTGTGTAATGTGCTTTTGGAATGAGATAATCATAGACTACTTTGAGTGACAATGGGTGCAAAGCTAATCTAGAGACACCCAAGATTAAAATTAAATCACTGCTGGTTCACGTCCGGTATCAGCAACAGAATAATGAAAATAGAAAATCTTTTCTGCACTTTCAATTTGAGCACTAAATCGGAAATCAGGAAACGAGTGGTTATCTGCTGTTTCGTTTTGGTTTTAGAAACAGAAATTTAAAAAGTTGTAGTCATTTTTTTGTTTTTGTTTTGCATTGAAAATGGATAGAGCAAATGTTACATGGATTCACTTCAATACCAGTAAATCTGAAAACAAGAAAATCACATCAAAGAAATACAGGCCTGTTTTAATTCACTGTGGGAACAGAGGAAATGAAAAGACATGTTTAGCTAAGAAATTGAAAAAAAAAGAAAGAAAACAGATGATCAAAAACACAAGAAAATACATCTTTGTGCAGAGCTAAGAAAAAATGACAAAAGAAAGAAGCTACAGATGACAGTTTATAAAAATGTGAACACAACCTCCAACAGACAACAGACATGACAAAACATGGACATTTACTATGTTTGTGATGTTTTTTCTTTCAACATCCAAGTGTAGCAAGTTAGCAGATTATGTAACTGTACAGAGGAAAGAAGTCCCTCAAAGTCATGCCACAGGTTGCAGACCAGTTACAGAAAAATGCCACAATTTACCCACGCAAAATTACTTTTCAGTCCATGTTGGCAAGTTTGACAGCACTCTGCTCAGTGTTGCACCGAATCAATCCATTTATGTCCAGAGGGCAGGTGCCAGAATCACCCCGAACTTGTAAAAATCTTCTCAAAACAGCAACTTGCCAATTCACCATATGTCTCATTAAATTTCATTTGGAGAAATAAATCTACTTAAGATGATTAATTATAATTTGCCACTGAAGTAGTAGAGTGTCAATTACTTGGTGTGGATGGAGGGTTTAATGAGTTAAACAGGGGACTTGTTGCCACTTCTAATCATTTGATTTCGCAGCTTCCAACTCCAGCTATTGAAGCCAATTCCCTCACAGTTAATTAAACAAAGTCCAAAAAAATCTAGTTTGAGGGAAAGCTAAGAAAGCAGCCAAGGCAAACACTCTAATCCATCCCAGCAACTGTTTGGTTTTAAAGTCAAAAGCAGGCTCTCAGGTCGTGTTCAGACCTTGCATTAACACCCGGTGGCCAGCTGTAAGTGCGTCTGTTCACACCTGGTGTTACAGATGTGTTTTGCCTGGCTGCTAATCAGATCTGACTTTTTCTGCTTAATATGCCACAAAATTGATTCCTACGCTGCCTAAAACATAGCTCAGTTGGTCATTTCAAGTTCAACACTCCAGCCCTGCGATGTTTCTTCGCCAATTTAACACACTTGCCTGCTCGGAGGCTCGAAGGCAACCGGCAACATTTTAAAATTGCCGTATTTTCTGCCTCTATTTTTCACTGCACCTGACACTGTAAGTCAATCAGCACATCTTATAGACCAGTATGACGACATCAACCATTCTATTTGTTTTTACTGGCTGTCTTGCATGACATACGTGGTAGAAATAACCTCATTATCAAGCACTAAAACATATTTAGGAATTTCTAGGTTATGCAAATTTTGGACAGTTGGTATCCTCGTGAAAAAAGGGCTTGTGGTTTTGGTGGAGTCTCATTTAGGTTTGCACAAACAAAACACAAAGCACAAAGCACTCTCAATAGATCTCTTCATACTTTCTGAACATGTGATATTTTTGAAACACTTTTGCCATTTCATTACAAAATTGCAGCGCTACTCGCCTCTACTCTACTCAACTCTACTCTACTTGACTCGGTCTTGGTCGTTTTCCATTACAAGGGAGTCCAACCTGAATGTGGGCAGAGTCCTCATAAGGCTGGTGTACACTGTGGGATTTTAGGAATGTGAAAAGATGAAGGCATGCTGTGCGACTGCTTCAGCTGCAAACACAAGCAAACTCAGTGCACACAAAGTGTTCTGATGTCTGCAAGCAATTGTGATAGAGTACACTGTACAGTGATAGGATGTCTTTTTCAATCAATACTGGGGCGGAATACTGTGATATTTCCACCTCTGTGGGTTTCACATCTCACACATCTGCTCGCTGTCTCTGTCTTTCTCTCCATCACACATACATACGCGGGTCTCTACATTATTATGCCAACGCGTAGCCTTTTGTGTGGAAACATTTAAACTTTTAGGGAAATCTTTATTGTCCTTTTCTTCTTTACTCCACCTGCTATTTTCTGCTACTGCTCGTTCTCAAGATGCTTCCCTCCCTAGCCAATCAGTGGCCTGCACTCTGGTAATGTCACATTTTTCTCTTCGACTCAGCTCGCTTGGAACCCCAGCTGAGTACAATAGGTACAAAAAAGTACCTGGTACCAAGTACTATCACCTAATGGAAAAGCCCCCACACCGAGCAGAGTCAAGTCAAGTAGAGCTGAGTAGGTACTAATGGAAAAGCCCCATTTGATATGATGCCTTTGGTGCATTAGACAGACTGCATCAGCTGAGTAGGCAGGCTTAAATGTGTCTCAGGATGGACACATGATCAGACCACAAGAGAAAGTGGGCAAATGTGTCTCAAAGCACCTCTGAAAGCATCCTGGAATGTTTCCCAGGGTTGCACAGACCTTGCAGAGCTGTCCACATATGATGGGATTTGATTGGATTTGCCAGGATGGCTTTATCAGCCCCTTAAATTCCTTAGTTGAAGTCACTGAAATGAGCAAAGTGGCTTTTACCTCTCTTCAAAGTTGTTTTAACGAAATATGAGAGGAGACAACATTTTCCAGTCTCTGTCTTTTGTTATATAGAAAACACAAGTGATGTTGGAAGAGCACAGCCATAGTGGGATACAAATCAGTAAATCATAACAGCCTCCCACTGAGCTATTTTGAGCATCAGTCCCACAACAACTCTGCTGCGACTATGTAACAGCGTTAAGATATTCCCCATCAGCGTGATTTCCATATCAGAAAGGCAAAGGCTAGAGCATTGTAGACTGAGAGGGGAATCGTTTCTCAAGCTCCTCCACAACTGAGTTCATGTTTGAGGTGGGCTGAATTTGTGGAGGTGGAGGATCTTCTCCTTCTCCCCCTCCTTCAACAACTCCCTCTTTTCCTTCTTCTCCCTCCTCCACTCCTGCTGCTGCAGCTGTTATGGAATCCAATGAGTCAAGAGAATCAAGAGAATCTACTGAGGCTTGGTTTCTCATTACCTTTTTTAATGGAATCTGCTTCTGATCTATCTGCCTGAACATGTTGGCCACTGACTTCTCAATATCTGTGATGTTTTGGATGTTCTTTAAGATACCCTTCAGCTCTTTATGAGGAGGTTCGGGTTCCACAGGAAGGGGTGGTGGTCGGAGTGACACGGGGCGAAGGGTTGGTGCCTCTGAGAGCGCTGGGAGGACAAACGTGGATGGGCGCAGGAGAGAGGGTGACAAAGGAGGTGGAAGTGGAGGGGGCCAAGATCCACCCCAAGGTTCCAGAGTGCATGTCGGATGAAGCGAAGGGCTTCATCATGAACTGTTT